>LVLI01000040.1:0-112870 GCA_001687465.1 Halocafeteria seosinensis | reverse complement strand
GCGTGGTACGTATCCGCAGCTAGCCGACTGGGTGCTGGGAAGACTTGGTATCCCTTTCTCTTCTGCTTCCGTAGAACGTGCCTTCTCATGCGTCACTCGGCAGCAGCAAGACTTCCGTAGAAACGCTCAGGAACCGAAAGCATTTAAGATGGAAATGTTCGTCAGACTAAATGATTGGATTATCGATGAAGTGCTTGCAGACTTTCGGACCTACAGGCAACAAAAGGCCTTGAAAACCGGGCCAGACCAGTCAAACCTGGATGTGGCCGTAGATTTAGAAGATAGTGAATAGTCAGTAGAGAGTACGTTGTTGCACCACTCGAATTACACGCCATTTCTGTGTCTAAATCGGCTCATGTTCCATCATTGGTCCACTGGCAACTGTGCCCCCGAAATTTCACCATGTAGCCCCGATAAAACAAGCTGTACGGAAGAGAATCTGGCGGGGCCCCCGAAAAAACCCCCGATACCGGACCCCCGAAATATCCCAGCTCTGCTTTCATTGCGCAAAACTTCCGTCCTCAAGTTGAAGTTGGACCCGACAAAGTTTACTTGCACTTTTCGCCGTCGTCTCTCAAAAAGGCACCCGCTGACGTCCCATGGACCTTTATCTTAGAGGTCTACCTACGATAATCGAGGCAGTAGAGAGTATGGATGGCTGTGGGGACAAGTTTTGCGCTAAACGGAAGTTTCCGCGTCCTAACTTCAACCGCAGCGCCGCACTTCACCATATCATCCCTATCTCTGATGCAAAACTTAATCTTCTTGGTTCTCAAATCAAGTATGTGATTGAATACACCCACACTGTCCCATGGGAGCTGCGATGAACGATTGGGAAGGATTTTGATTGAGGATCTTGGGACTTGTGAAGCTCAGATGCGGAGGTCACAAAACTCGTAGAGCATGGTAAATTATTGGTAATACCCTAGCAGTGGGTATGGTATAGTAACTTTGGAATTTAATCAACTCTGAAATTGGGCTGCGAACATGGCATGGATTTAGCATTCAGGTAGGATATGGGTACTTGCGTGTTCACTCTTGTCCTCGGTTCTCTGAACTTCTGCAGCCACAGTTATCCTAGCCCAGTATCTACAAGAATGGGTGGGTGTACAATGCTACACTCATTGGGAGAAACAGTGCAATATCATAACTTTGGTGCTTTCCATTAAACACACTCTCCGATTTCAGATCTCTCTGCGTGCACAGTCCTTCCTATTCCGGCGTGCTCCGCAGCCAAGAAGTGAATAGACTGATATTTCGAAGTCGTAAGCACCAACGTTAGTTCATTCAGATGTGTAGGTGAATCTGCGTAAGTTGATGTAATCAGTGTCAATGACATGAACGCCCCCGCAGCGTCGTCAGCGACATCAAACGAATGAAACATTCTTTAAACGACACTCTTCACTTAATGCAGCATCCTCTCCTCATTGATGTCATCCATTAGATAGCAGCAGAACTGTTGCTTTCCATTCCCGGCTGTCTAAAATGGAGCATAAACAACGTTGAAATCGAAAACCTGCGCCCCAAAAGGTCAGACACCGTACAGGTTCAAGCCCTATTGTGTCTAGCTGCCTCGTTTGTCAAGCACCAACGTACGCGAATGACATGGTCAGAGTCCTAAGGTCTCTCTTGGCAAAGGATTGAGTGGTAAAGGCGGCAATAGTGAACAATAGCGCAAACCAAGCCACGAACAGGTTCTGCGAGGATGTGGGCACCACGCAGGCTATAATGGCAAATCATACAGAAGTAATGCACGTCACATACCTTCCATAAGAGGGAGACAACGCCTGTCCCCATACTGCACAGTTGCCAAACATCGGCCATCCCGAACTCAGCAGAGGCATCGTCAGTCTGAGCTTTCCAGCCCCAGACATTGGACGCATCGCGAGGGTCTCCCTGTCCCCCTCCACTCTTCTTGAGGCTCATCATACGGTAAGATGTTCAATTAAACGTGGGATGGGGAGGTTACAAAGTATCAGTGCAACTTGCTTGATGTAATCGATCAACCCGTATCTGAATTGAAGCTGTTGATGTTTGATTTCCTCCAGAGTCGTCTGGACTGAGAGATACAGGGTTGGGACGAACGACTTAACAGATTTGAAATGATGTTCTCAAATAACAATATGAGGGGAGCTTGACCCTCGGTCTATTTGGTTTTCGCAGGCGAGGGGTTTGCGCCCAAACAATGATCCATGAACGCCTACCTATACATGGGATGGCAGCAAATATAGATCCTGCTTCATTCGACATGCCCATCGTCGCAGACAACAGTATGCAATTCAAGGTACGTCATGGCGTCCCCTGATGAGCGATTCAGGATAGGAAGGTGGTAATTGGAGAATTCCGCACTACATTACTTGGGGGCCGGGACAGTGAAAACGCTCTGTTACTGGAGAAGAACGGCCGTATTTTACCTTAAACAATGTCTCGAAGACACACTGGAAATTGGGCACCTCTGGACCTATGGAAAGTACGACATGCCAGTGTGAGAAACCAATAGAAATAAAGGCCGCTGCCAAAAGTTTTGCAGAGTGGAGCGATGATGATTGGAACGCGTACGAGCAACACTTTGAAGCGTTGGTTCACGAAGAGATTATTGAGGACCTAGATTTCACCACCACTGTCGCCATCAGCTCATTCCTTGCTACACCTAGCAAACCTGTGAGTGGACATAAAATAGTTGCAGGATTACCAGACAAAATTTTCTAGAGCTCAGCATATTCTTAACAAGGCACATTGATCATTTCGTTCCCCGCTTGCTGATCAAGAGGAACTGGATTCCCACATACAAATGCCTCTAAAGTCAATCTGTATGCTCACCAGTTACTTAAAGCGCTATCTATAACACTGACTCGAGAGTTATCAGTCCCCCAGTTGCTTTTCAATGTAGGTAGAGCCTGGACGTAATATTCCTTGGATACTTCCGTCTCCCCCAATGAGCGTAAGTCGTCGGCAGCGTCCGCTAATGCTTTGGCTAGCTCCAGCGAATCGTCTTCATAGTATGCCTTCAGTCGTGGAAATGCTTTCTCAAAGCATTGTTTTGCCCCTTTTAAGTCATTCAATACGCACTTCGTTTTGGCTTTTCTAAGTAGCGCGCTAGCTATATCAATATGCATTTCTCGGTAGTGTTGATCCAAAATGGATAATGCTTGGTCATAAAACTCCTCAGCGCTTAGCACATCTCCAAGTTCAGCGAGTGTGATTCCCACGTTAACCATGGTACGAGCTACTTCCACATGGATCTCCCCATAAAAATCCTTCTTGATGGAAAGTACTTGTTCACAGTAGTGTTTTGCAGCTTGCGCATCTCCTAAATTGCGTAGCGCAATCGCCAAATTTTCCAGCGTACGCGCTACTTTCACATGATTCTCTCCGTAGTACTCTTTCTGTACAATTAGCGCTTCTTTGTAGCACTCCGCTGCCTCTCTTGCATCTCCTAAATTGCATAATGCACTACCCAAGTTCACCACGGCTTTAGCTATGGCAGGGTGCTTTGAATCAGAATACAGCTGCCGCCGCATAGACAACACTTGTTCATAGTACTCTTTGGCAGTGCTTGCATCGCCAAGGTCCCTCAGGGCGTGACCTAAACCGATCATTGTGCTAGCCGATTCTCTTTTGCCACGTGAAGCACCACAATTAGAACCCTCAATGTCCTCGTCTTGTCCTCCGCTTTGGCGAGCTGACAGCACACTCTTGTAGTACTCTTTGGCCTTCTTCGCATTCCCTAATTTCCGCAATGACGTTGCCAGACCCTCCATTGATTGCAACACCTTAGTGTGATTTTCTTGGTAGTAACTTCTACAGATACTCAGGGTTTGTTCAAAGTAGTGTTTAGCCGTCTGATATTCCCCCGTATCGAGCATGGCACTGCCCATTTTGTCCATAGTTCCTGCGATTTCAAGGTCGTCTTCGTTACCATACATCTGCTTCTTGACCAAGAGTATACGTTCATAATACTGTTTCGCTTCTTTGTAATTGCCAATTCCGTGGTAGATATTTCCTAGGCACAAGGGTTCGATCCTCAGGAGTTGACCCTCTCGAGCAACTTCGTCGTGAGTCTTGTTCCAACATCTTCCGCTTCTACAGGATAGCCAGGAACATGAGCCTCCCTGTAGTTTTTTGGCCTCCAGTGACAGTCTACACATTTTGTCGGCTTGTTCGTGTAATGCTTCAGCATGCGAGAGCAAACACCGGTATTGCAACGAGCCTTGATCCCCGAACAAGTCGTACAACTGAGTGACAACGTCGCAGCAAGTGAGCCAGTAGTAAACAGGGAGATACTGATCAATTTCAGTCTGGCGATCGCAAATAATTGACTGTTGTACTGGATGCAGACTAATGTGAAGTGTTACAGGATCAACACGAATCAGTCCATATTGTTCGAGGGCGCGACGCGACTCTGGGTACTCAATCTCGACGCTCTCGTTGCCGCGGAATTTCCCAATAAGTTCTTGGGCGACCATGTCGTCAAGAGGTTGGGGTCCCATCCAAGCAATACAATTGAGGAGCTCCAAGGCTGGACGACATTTTGCGTGTAGCTGTTGAAGAGTGACCGTGTACGTTACGGAGACGGGTTCGTGGTCAGAAGACGACGAAAATCCATGGCGAGCGGCCAATAATAGTTGTCGGTCATTCTCGTATTGTTTCAGGTACCACGCGGCATTCCTGTGGTTTTTCTTCATGTAATGCACCGCCTGAGTCAAAGCAAGCGGTAGGCCCGCGAAGAGTTCCGATAAACATTCCACCGCATCTTCTGAAGAAGAGAATCCCGTTTCCCAGTAGTTTTCCATGAGCTCTTTTGATTCTGCTATACTCATTTTGTTAACCTCTACGATCTTATCGCGATCGTCGTTGCCAACGCTGTTGACTTTCCATTCCGATAGGTTTCGACTCGTAATGATTACATGATGCTTGGATTCATCATCTGGCAACCATTTCTTTATGGTGTCTAGAGTAGGAACATTGTCGTATACGATCAGGAATCGTCCTTCCACACCGGCACCGTTGAGCCACGAGAGCACGTGATTAGCTTGCTCCTCTACTGACTCTCCCTCAGCAAGGCGTCTCAAAGACGGATTGTATTGACTGCGGTATGCTTCATATAGGTCTACGTATTGCTGTTGCAGTCCATGTGTCGTAGCAGCAAAAAGCCACACTTTTAGGTTGTATACACAGGGAGGGTTATGAAAGAAATAAGTTGCAAGCTCAGTTTTTCCGATCCCTCCTATTCCTTCCAGAACTAACTGGCATCGTCCTCTCCGGCGGAAACCTGCAACAGCCCAACCATTCATCTGTTCAAGAAGCGCAGTGCGTCGAACGAAAGCTTTATTGATAGCAGGACTGTTGAATTTGTAAGGCATCTTAAATTGAGTTCTCAGTCTCTCCGGATCAAGTGTTGTACCGACATTAGGAAAACTGGGATTCCGTTCTAGACGAACCCAGATAGCCTTCTGTTCTTTCTTGAGCCACTTCGTCCATCTTTCAACTACATTTCGTTGGAAGAAGTCGTCATTCATCAATGCACTCCGTATTAGACGACCAAAGATCCAGCGTCCTATTCCCTGGTTCTCCCATGGAGCAATCTGTAGTAGTGCTCTTGCAAGTGTGCTCACAAGACCATGACATGCCTTCGTGTCAACCGCTTCACTTTGAATGGCCCTATCCAATCGTTGGTCGCCGTTCCACATGAAACGTTGCAATAGACTATTGACAAATTCATAAAAGACTTGCGCACGCGGAGCTTGGGGAAGAAGAGCAAAAGATAGAGATTGTGTGTCCACCATGTCCGAGTAGTCTCCCACCGACAACCCCACACGATCAATCAGTTTTGCATGAAACGGGTTTTCACTTCGGAGGTGCCGAAGTTTAATGTTCCGGTACAAGACACTCAATAGCTTACACAGAGCAGGAAAAACTACAATCGCCAAGAGGGAAACAACGATCTTGCCCCAGGTGGAATCGACTCGGGATCTCAAGAACTCAGAAAAAGATCCTATATCAGATTCATTGTCCCGCACCGTCAAGCCTCGTACTCCGCCTCCTCTTTCGTCCTGTGGAATGTGAAGAGTATCAGAATCCACCGCTATAAAGATGGGAATGATGATCGTGGAGGCCACCAGAAGCCCCTGTAATACCCACAAGCAGCTCGTTAACGTCCGCGCTGCAGCTAGCGAGGGCTTTGAGGAGAGCCTAAAGTTCTCCATTGTACACTGTTCTGTACTTAGTGTATCGCAGCGTATAGTCGTTCTTTGTAGTCACCCTTCACCTCTGATATGGACAAAACGGCAATTCTGAACTACTCTTGCTGTGGATACACCCTGAGAGAGGACGAGGCCGCTTCCGGAATCTAGACTCATTCACAATAAGTTGAGGCTCTATAGTATGCACTCTAGGAGTACATTTCGATTTCATTCCAACTCTTGATTGTATTTGCTTATATTGTGTGCAACCTTAATTGTATTCACCTTAATTATGTGCCTTGGTTTCCGTCGAATGGCAAAGAGGATCCGGAGACGGTCTGAACTTGTTCTGAACAACAGAGGTCTTCGTACATACCGGTACTGTCATATGCGCTTTCCACAAACAGTTTCATCTTCGTAACTTCTCCCGCATTGATTCCTCATATGCCCCCGTGTGTATTGGTATTGCTCCTACCGGAAGACGTGTCCGCTACGGGCTACGCGAAGCTGTGTGAGGGGTGAACCGTTACCCGGAACCGGTCCAGCATCTTCAGAGATTCTTCACGCTGTGGGCCACTTGTGGCGCATCAACGTGACTGACAGTTTGGCCCCAGTTCAGTTTAGCTCAGACAGTAACGGATAGTTAAACACACGCGCATTACATTGTACCGTTAGAAGAGTCGCATAGGGGAACACGCTGACTGTAGCAGCACGGAACGTCTTGTCGAAGAAATTCTTGATATCTTCCGCTCCCGTTCTAGAAAAGTACCCGAAGAGACGACGTTCAGGATCTCCCATTATGCATCTGCGCTTATATATGTATAGCTAGGTTTTTTTTGGAGCACGTTAGATTTGTAGTGCAATAATCGGTATGTGCTACAACATCACGCGGAAGTAGTTACTAGGTGGAAGTGGCTCGTGCACTGAAAACACACACGCACATACATGTATATGTGATAGATAGCCCACCGGCCGGGGGTTGACTGCAAGTTGCAGTCTGCAACCTCTTAACGGGGAGCGGTGCATGGTCTGAGTTAGGTGATGCCAAAAATGCCAGAGAGTATAATGAAGAAGCATTACCGGTATCCATAAAGAAAGAATATTATGGGAAGACTCATGTGGAAGTGGCTCGTGCACTGAATAACTTATGGTTCGGGACAAAGTATCCCGGAATGCTCTCCCGCAGTATCCTCTCCGGTTGTACCCCGGGATGCTCTCCAATTAAGCTATTCAGTGATGCTCTACAATTGTATCCTGCAGATTCTGGGATACCCTCACAAATCGCACCGCAAATGCATCTTAGTAGCCCGCATTCTATTTTTTATTGACAGTAATGTAACAGGAAAGAGTATGATGCTTTCATGCATAAGAATGGCCTTCCTGCGGTGTAGCGGCTAACATCCAGCTGCCGGTGGGCCATCAGTCACATCTTCGTCGTTGCGGTAGAAAGGCGGCCAAAACTGTACAAGTGCTGAGGGAGGTTAGACAAACTTCATACCGTATGTAGTTCTAACACGAACAGGCGATATGCATACTCTCTTCGAAGTCAAGCTTCGCAGCTTCTTCTAGACCCTATCGCTGTGCTAGGTCCTTAGCATCCTCGTACTCTAGAGGCGAACCGTCCGCTCCAAACAGATCATCTGGGTCAGAGAATAATTCATTCTGTCCATCTGGCATAGAGTCTCTGGAGTTCTCAGAGCCCTCACCTGGGTCTTGTTCACTTCCATTTGTCGAAAGAGAATGTGACCGTTTAAGGGATTTGTACTTAGAGAAACTCATAGAATCAGTGGTTTGGTCCATCAGAGGCCGTGGCCATGGTCTTTTTTGTTCCAGTTGACTGTTGAGGATAAAGACGGGTCTGCATTCCTTGATATTCAGGGTCATCGTACTGTTGAGGCACTTCTGCCTCCATAGATTCACGCATGGCTACGTTCGAAGCATGATCTAAAGATTGGTAGCCGTTCTGCGCTAAAGACGCCTGATTCGCTACAACATCAGGACCGAGAAAGCAGATATCAATCATACCTTATTCTTTATCTCAGCCCGAGCACCGTATCTCAAGACCAACATCCTAAACAATTCAGCGTTGCCATTGCAGACTGCATAGTGGAGTGGAGTCCACCAGTTCTGCATACACAGCATCTGTGACAGAGGCGGGCAATGAGACAAGAAAATTCTGACGGGAGACGTACCACTGGTTCTTGCGTATTCACATCGGCGTGGTATTTCTCAATAAGTGTCGATACGCTCTCGAGTCTTTCCATGGAGCACGCCAAATGCAGTGGCGTGGGATGCTCCTGCATTTACGCATGTACATTGAAGCAAGAGAAACCCCATCGAGGATATCTTCCATTAAGTACATGACACGTACGGTATTCAGATTCAGTACGATGTCGGACGCTCTTCGAACTCGATTGAAAATGTATTGGATATGTGCGGGTGGGTTGTCGAGCTGTGTAGAGGACTTGATAACTCGCTTTAGCTCGTGGGATTCGTCGGCCGTGAGCCAGAGACAGCCCTCTTTGCCGTATTCTGCAGGTCTCTCTTCGGTCATGGTCAATGTCGGGTATGCGCCTCTATTCAGTGTTGACGACTCTTGAAACAGGGAGCTTACTGAGGGACGCAACAAATCGTATTGGAAGCAAGATTGTCTTTACACCGAAGAAAGAGTATTCTTACCAATCCCACTGCGTCCTCAGGACTTCAAGTCAGTGCGTGCCCTGGATTACAGGCACCTTTGTGCTTTTCCGGGAAGATACGTTTCATCACCGGTGTCTATTTTTTAACGAATAATGGAGCACTTGTCTCACATCGTCTTAACATCAATAGCCAGTAGCGAATGCATATGCTGACGGAAGCCGACTGGGACTGCTGCCGAGGGTTCGCCAAAGATGAATCTATCTTCGACACATTCAGAAGATCAAGATCATTCCAATTATACAGGATGGAGCGAATATACTCGGGTGATTCATGCCCATTTCTGTCATCCCCAGCTTGATCGTTTTGGAAGAACTGGCTGATCTCCCATCGAGGTTACGTTCTCTCACCGAGAATGGGTCGTCTTGGATTTGCTGGATTAAAGCGGGTTTACTCTTGATCAAAGTGCCCGCCATGTCGGCAACGACACGCCGAAAGGGCAAACAGCCTTTACCATGAGATGAAACGTAGACAAGTGTCGAATCGAGAAATCGCGAGTCACTATTCGTGACTTTAGCAGCGAAAATCTGTGTTGATTTTGAGAGACGTACCTTGAATTTCCACAGGACTCTAAATACGCTTCTTTGGTAACCGTTCCCCAAATGCACCTGTTGGCAAGGCCTTGAGCGTTTGGCATATACTCTTAAACGAGTGTCTGTCGTACAATGGCAGCAGCGAGGTGGGTGAGTGTTTGGTCTCATTGAGATTAACCCGACCTGTGTAGCCCTTAAACTGTGTGTATGTCTAAACTTATTAAGAGGCCCAGAGACCTAACAAAACAACAACCATTTTTTTCCTTAACTGAGAAACTTCAAAGCGTGTACGGGAAGACGGACGATCGGTCGTCCGTCATGGCCGGGTAGTAGACATTGACCCCCCTCTGGTAAAACGTACGAAACTCCCCAGCACTCCTACTCGGACACATTTGATTTATGACCAGCTGCTACCACGCGCACACCATGTGCTACGAGGCTACGGGATGTGTATTTGTATTGCTTCTACCGGAAGACGTGTAGTCTACAGGCTACGGTATGCCGTGTGTAGGGTCACAGAATATCGCTGCACCGGTCATTTCTCGATGGGGAATTTTGACGCATGTGTTGATGTGTGCAACGGCAGGGCCCATACAAAGTATACCTTGCATTTGGTTTGAAAGAGTCTCCTAGCGAAGGCTCGATGATTCTAGCCATCTTCCAGGACATTCAGCAGCCGGTGATAAGCTCGCACAATTAGCTGTTCAACTGGGGAAGAGCAACCCGAAAAATCCGGAGACGCACCGAATATGATTTCACGAAGTCGTGACTTTGCTAACCGCTGAAACACTCTCGTTGATTCCTCGGTGCATCCGGTCTTCAATATTTCCTCTGCTGTAACAGTTTCTGCGACTTGGTCAACTCGTTCGGTTTCAGGCGGTGCTATTGACGGATCAAACTCCTCAGCCGTACTGGTGTCTATTGTTGCGCTTGGACGGGAATCTAACGAGCACTCGTTAGTCCTTAAGGGGGGATGTGGATTGGTCTGTGAGTGATTTTGAGAAATGTCAAAATGAGCTCCAAGCAAAACCAGTGTTTCCTCATCTTGGGTTTGAACGTTGACAACCAATTCTTCAAAGAACGAAGAAGCCAATTGACGTTTTCCCGTACCAATTGGCGCCAACGAGTCCAATACAGCGTTTACCGACAGAGGGCAATAGGACGACCTCCCATAAAGAAAACTCAAGCAACCTGGAAGGATGTCTGGTTCATAGCGTGCTGTCGATGCCACTATGGTGTCTTCTTCAACAAGTTTGTTCATATTGCGTTCTCTCTTAATGCGCAGTCGAGGAGAAAGTATTCCCAGTGCTAGATCATAATCAAGAGGCTCTATTATGGCTAATTCTCCGCTATCTGTTTCCTCTTCAAATGACACACCCAAAAGAGAAGCTAGCTCACAAGCTCGTTGAAAACACTCCAACTCATCAAACCCTCCGAATAGTTGACGCCGGAAATCCTTTTCGACCAGGTTCTGGAAAGCTGTGAAGCTCTGTCTCCACTGTTCTTGGAGTTCATCTATTTCTTTCACAACCTCCGACACTATAAAATTTGTCGGGGCCGTAATGGCTCGAGGACCGTTGATAAATTCCGCCTTGATATCGTCAAAACAAAAATGGTTTGCTTTCATGGTCATAATATCATAAACGATCCCTTGATTTTGCGAAGCAACGTGCTGCAATACACATATAGCGAGTCTTTCCACACGGTCGAATTCATTGATAGCCTTTAAAGTACTGTGTTCATTTGGCCGGGTTGACGATATAATGGAACCTTGACGAAGAAGTCCGTTTGAGTTTAGGGGAATGCAGCTTGCCAACTTGTGCGCTAGATTTTCCTCGAGAGCTACACAAGGGCAAGGGGGCACATAGCTTTGAGAGTGTAGCTGAGTTAGAGCGTGCTTCAGAAGAGTGACTTGGCCGGAACGGTAATGTGCCGCTATTGCATGCAATCGCTTTGATCGAGCTCCTAACCTCTTATCTTCGGTAACTACGTTGCCTAATGGCAACAATTTCTCCAAATGGCCCTCTATAAGACGAAGTCCGAGTTCTTTGCATTCGGTTTGTAGACCACCACAGCACACCTGTTCAACAGTATTCCGGACCACATTCACCAATTCTTGTGGGCGCCTACCGGCATCATCAATGAGCTGCATCTTATGCTTGCTGAAACATGAGACGCATTGTGAATATACTTGAACTAACAAAGACTTGTCCATCAGCATAATGCACAAGAGAAGAATTAGCCCTGCACGAACGGCGTATACTGGTAAGCACCTATGTTATGTACGTACGCGACTCAATTGGCGTCCGTACCGTTACCCGTGGACGAAAACGTCACCACTAATCGGGTAGATAAATTTGCCCACTCCAGCAATTTCACCCGCATCCTAAAGTACGCGTCCCGGGCTTCCGGCTGAACACCCACTTTAATTGCTATGGAATCAAACCGATTATCCGGTTCAACAAAGCCATACGAGAGTAGCAGTTCCTCGTTCGGCTGTGTGTAGAATGCAAAATCCTCAGTGATGGTGTGACTGCAAATATCATTCAGCATACCTACCTTCATACCGTAGTTGTTAAATACATACTCCCCGCCTTGCTTATGCTCATGTAATCGAAACAGGCAACCCTCTGCATGAGGCTCCCAAGAAATTTTAGCCGTCGATCGATGGTCCAAAGCATCAAGAGCGGGGCACATCGACCCACAAACTTGTGACATTCCTACGCTATTTCGAGGATCTGATGGGTTGTTCGTAGAGCTTTTCAGAAACGCTCTGGAACAGTATGCTGAGTGTGCCCACAGGAAGTTTGCCCTGCATGATTAAAATTCTTCACTATCCTCAGTTCATGGCGAGAACGGGGAAAACTTGACGTACCAAGTAAAGATATGGGAAGGAAACAGGGACGGGTGAGTTTCATGAAGTGTCGGAAAAAGTCTCTTATAAGCCTTCTTCAGGGCTTTCAGTTTCAGTTTTGCCGCCGCCAATACATTAGTTCCTTCCAGCCATTGAGTCTGCTTGGGGGTCCACCACATGGGATCATCAAACTTAGCTGGAAGTACTTGGGCATAAGGGCTCCAACCAAACTCCATCGAATACTGTCTTTCAGATTCAGATTCAGATTCAGACCTGGAATCGTCGTGGAAGTGTTGCGCATTGCGTTGTGCAATGAGAAACAAGTACATGCACAACCTGGGGGTAATTTTGCTACTTCCTACGGTCTCTGTGGCCACTTTTCCCCATGCCGATTGAGCAGCGATTTCCGGAGTAATTATCACCTTCTGGGGTATACGGGCCGCAACTTCCCCTGGGGCAATGTCCCGGTTGGCATGGCATGTGAAGCCATGGGGGCCCAGGCGAATTGTAAGTGCATCAATCTCGAATCCAGGGTACTCTTCACCTTCTCCACTAGGTGGAGCGTGGCGAATGACGTAGTGAGCTTCGTTTTCAGCAGAGGAAGCACCATTATGCACCATCCAATCGACAAAATTCCTAGCGGTGGCAAGACCCTCCGTCTTTTGTCGCTTGTTTCTCCTCTGTTTCGCTTCGCTTTCCTCGCTCATTGGCAGGATTTCTCAAGCTCAAAGAGACTTCAAAAGAACTTTGTGACAATACTGCTCTGTTTCCGTCGTGTAGTAGGCACGATTCCAGTCGTATACGAATGTGAACTTCGTTGTGATTCAACTTGTGAAGCTTGCTAGTTGAGTAGTGACGAGTTGGAATTCTAGCTACTCCGAAGTCTGCTCTGAAGACGATAAGCGAGTCTCTTTGTTAGAAAGCGGAACTGAAGGAAGAAATGAAATAAGGGAAGAAGCGATAGTGGAGAAGTTCTTGATTGAGGATATAAATTGCGTTGCGTACATGACAGGAGCGCAGACGATAATTGGCATTCGCCCTGAGTTGTATGAACTCGAAGGAAACGAAAGCGCTACCTAACGAAGAGCACGAATAAATCCAGCAACGATATCATCGGCTCTAAACGCTCCTTACTACTTGTATCCTAATCGCCGCCTGACGGAAGAGTCCTGTTTGCTTGGTTTGCGGATAGGGAGCAATGTCCAGGTGCTGCTTAGTAACTTGGGCAAACGAAGGACTGGTATGAGAGGTCATCCTTCATAACATATACATCGCGTCGGTATTAGTAAACAGAACATTACTTAAACGCGATCCGGTGCATCTCAATCATTTGTCATAGAAGACTAAAAAAACCACATGTGTTACGTCATAGTCAAAAGGTCCCTACATGTATGCGCCAGTGACTCACTGGCAGTGAGAATCAGGTTAGGCTTTTTGAGGCGAAGTAGTATCCAGCACCGACAACCGAGACGACGGTTGCTCCAACCCAGAATCCGAAGTTGGTGGTTCCTATCTGCATCACATCACGACATGCCAGTCTCAAGCATCATAGTCAATCAAATAATCCTCAAACTAGTCGTCTCACTCACTCTATCGGTAACCAGCAACACTATGGGTAATGCTATAAAGCAAGTCAGGAGGGCTCCGAAGGAGCACTGTCCGAAATTCTTCCACGCTCTGCCACACCACATCATTCAAATTATCACACCCTCTTTCTTTGTCATAGCACGTCATTGTTATCGAATATGGGGGCTATTTAACTTACTGCGCAGCAGGAGATGAGCTTCCCACTGAGATGCCTCCACTGTCATTCCCAGCTTTGGCTTCCATGGCAAAGATCAAGACCGGAACCGCTATAATGGGGGCCACTGCACTACGTAAATACACGTATAGTCCATGTAGAACTGTGAATAGAAGTGAAAAAGACGTACACATGATCATAGAGAGCCAATTTCCGGTGACAATGGAGCCTGCCAGGAGCAGTATTATGGCTATTCCTATCAGCACACTGAATATAATCGTCCTCCGCGTGTCGGAGGAGCCTCCATCATCGCCTCCCGTATCGCCAAACATCTTGTTTGAGGAAAAAAGCCAGATTACTGTATCGACATCTACAATCCATACTTCAACTTAAACACTGCCGCGGACCAGGCATCCAAGGCTGGAAGTGTGAATTTTATACTGCCCAAAGCAAAATTGCACGGTTTACTGAAGTTCAAGATTTTAATTTATTTTTTCTCTTGGGAGAGGTATAACTTGACAGGAGTGAGCATCATTAGCATTTTTGTAGCTCGGGCTACAACGATCTCGCAAGTTGCCAGGCTCTCAAAGGAGTGCCAAACAATAAACTGTATAGTTGCTTGCTGAACTACATTCATATTAAAAAACTCCCTCAGTTGTATCGTTGCCTCCGCATGATTGGGGGTCACGATTTGCACTTGTGCCCACGTATTTCCCAGAGTTCCTAGGACCTTGGGCCAAGGGCGCGATCGCAACCTGCGACCTGACAAGTTTCGCAACGAAAGGTGGTGGACTTCCCACCGACTCCATTGTGTTGACTCACTCCACAAAGCGCTATTGGAGATAGATCCCTGTTGTGCTTTTCTGCGATCCACTCTACTTGGCTCTGTATTGTCCAACGGCGCAGAAATCGCTTGCGCCGGTGCATAGACAAGAAAAGGTGTCCTGGAAGTTGTTTTCTCCTGTGCTGTATATCTGTGCATGGATCGCTCCAAAGAAGAGCTGGTTTAAGAGAAAAGGCGAACATGTGTATAGAGTGCCTTGTACAACATCTTGGCGTGGGTTACGGACGAAAATAAGGAAGGCGGAAAAAACTTTACCCCCGGGAAGTCTTCAACACCTTCATTCTCAGGCAAGCTAACGCGTTTTCGATACGCGCTTGACGTTGTTTACAAGCGCATCGCAATTGTGATATTTGCGAATTCCCTGGAGTTCGCTTGCTGACAGTTGCGTTGGGAAGCACCGAGAGAGAAAACACTCCCGTCGTGGGGTACACATATCTCCGCTCTAAATACCATCGAGGAATCAAAGGATGTCGAAAGAGAGGTCGAGCCTCCCACTGAACTCTCTGTATTCTGCCCGACCGAAAACAGCGGGGAGGGGAACCACATCTGGTAAAGGTCAGTCGAGATCGAGGTCGACAGCATCGGCGGGTCCCGTTACTGCAAGGGACAGCGATGATGACGTCATGGAGGGTTCGCCATATCAACCCGGAGGAAAAAATTTTGTAGAAGAGGAGGACCTCTCAACGGTTAATGAAGGTGAAGAGGGGGATGATAGTGAAAGCGATTCGGAGGAGGAAAGTGTGGAAACATGCAGGGAATGGTTTGAACGTACTTATGAGGAAACAAAAGAAAAACTCCCAGATTGGACGGAGCCTGTGTTGAAGAGCTCGCTCGTCCCGTTTGCTATATTTTGGGGAGCCTTTTTGGTATCCGCCATAGGGATCACTGGAAGTATTCTTAGCGTAGACACGACGGTTGGAAATATGATGAACATCACTGCCCAATTAGGGACTCAGGAAGTCAGGTACAGCGCTGCTGAGTATGCCATCAAAGGGCAGCTAGCATGCCGCATTTATTCCGATTTAGAGCACTCTACCGCACAGCTAGGTACACTCGAGCAGTATCTTGAGGATGATCAAAACCTACGGGAGGTGGTGGAGCGACAGTGGAACGGTTTTAGAGCCTTTTTAGGGAAGCAAGTGGCAGAAGACGACAAGTTGTTATGGCTAGAAGTGTGGGATTTATCCAGTGGCCACATGTACGGAGCATCTTCTGCTCTGCGTAGCAAGAGTGGCATGCCTCTCGTTTACGACTATCTGCCTTCGTGTGCCCGAGAGTGCGACAATGAAGATTGGAAAACATGTTGCGACCAAGGGTTTGAAGATACTTTCTCTCGGAAGATATATGGCTGGCAGAAGACGGTTCAGGGGGAGGATACATCGGGGAGTGAGTGGGGCGACTATGCAGTCAATCGAGAAGCATTGCGCCGCAGTCGTTTGGGGGCTATCACTTGCGGGAATGGTGACTGCTCGGAAGATTTCGTGGGTCCAAAGAGCCTTTGGGAAGCGACAACGTACATGGGAGACGTCTCGGCCGAGGGTCAAGCGGCATTTCGCGTGCCCCGAGTCCGCGGACTTCGCCCATCTTGGAATATTGTGAGCGCCAAGCACGCTGAGAAGTTGCCAATGGTAAACGACTTAAGGGGGGCAGCTCAAGTTGCGATCCTCACAACCCCTTTGGTGTTTTCGAATGGATCGCAAAGTTCAGTTAAAATGGCCACAATAGGGATTGACACATCTGTTTTCACCGAAAGGGCGATGGCTGCTATAGCTGTTTCCGGAGTCGGGGACCCCAAGATTAATGATTTCACTGACTCGGGATATTCGCTGTCTGATGGAGGATGCTTTGGGCTTGTGGATCTGACCACCAGTGCTGTCGTCGGGGGTGACCGACGCAGTCAAGGTTCCATCAAAGCGAACAGCTGGAAGCATAGCTCCGTATTCCCCTCGCAGTCGCACTTTGGACCAAGCCCTAATTACCATCCAGTAGACCTCTGTGAGAGGGAGAAGCTGAAGGAGTTTGCTGAAGTGTCGCAACGGACGGTCCACGAGTATTCGGAACACGCAACCGAAGATGCCGATATTTATTCCGCCAAATTTAGAAGAGTAATTCCTGGGTCGCTAAGCTTTTGGCCTGTGCAGTCTGACAACGATCCTTCAGGTGCAAGCACAGCGGCTTATTATCGTAATCCGTTCGGTTCTGACAGTTCTGCTGGGGATGCGGTAACTGCTTTTCATGTCTCATCTCTGGATGGATGGCCTGTAGAAGATTTCCAGCTGTCAGCGCTGGAACTGATGAAGCTGTCGGCCGAAGCCGCAAATCCCCCGAGCCCTTTGGGAGGGTACTCGAAAGAACTCGAACTTTTCCTGCCAAACTGGGGATTATACTTAGGCACACCGAGGACAAAGGTCATCTCTTATCTGCAGCAGCAGATGATAGGTTCGATCGTGTTAACGCTGGCTGTTATGGCTGCAAGTATACTGATTCTGCTGCACTTGGCCGTTGAGGCGGCACCACCAGATAAAAGAGTAAAAAACAGGATATTTAAGTGGTTCCAAGGCTTTGCGAAAAAGCCCCAAAAGCAACAAGAACATGCCAAGCAGCATGACACCAGAAAGGGGCAAAGTATGGTGTTGGGAGGTCTCGAGCCCCATTCTCTGCTTGTCTCGTTACTTACGTTTGCCTTGACTATGTTTTTGACTTTTATTTCTTCGTCCACGTGGGGTAGAGCCACGGATGATGTATCCTTCCGAGTAACAGAATGTGCTTCTGCGCTCGCTTCCCGGGAAGTGGAGCAAAATGCCGGCTTTCGCCGCCTGGCTACTAGCCTGGCTGCCGATGCCCGAGATATACACTTCCTCGTTGCGTCCTCTCTCTTTCAATATAATTCTGAATCGGAGGATGCTTTCTCGCGAGAAACTCGGGAAAAACGCGCAGAGTACCATCAGTCAGCGTTTTTGGCCGCGCAAGGCGACAAAAGCAATTTCCTTGACGTTCTCGTCTCTGTACCTAGTATCGTGATACAATCCGAGTTCATGAAGTCTGCTGCCTCTCTCAGTTTCATCGAGGTCACGTCTACATTTGGTCACCTGGGGATAGGAACTGACGCCCTTGGGGGTACTGTGTGGAATGGAGGTCGCCAAGGCGGTTACGCAGCGGTTCAGCCCGTCACGCTTTCAACGGAAGAGATGAAGAAACGAGGAAATCTAGAGGTAGATGGCGAAGGGATCCTATATGCAAATACAAGTAGGATTGAATCTGCGTGGCAGGAACCGATGATAGGATGTCTGTCTCTTCTGGTACGCTCAGAGCTGGATCCAGAAGGAATGGAGAATGTGGTCAGGGAGTATGTCCTGTATCCTCATATTGTGCAGAGCTCTGCTGACTACGTAACTGATTCAGGGTCTGCTCGTAGCGTATCTGACGTTGATCTCGCTGTTTCTTGGCATAAGTCAGTCATCGACCTGGCAGCAGACTTGATTGTAATCGGAGTAGTAAACCCTACCTCAGTCGCAGCCATAGATAAAGTTCAAAGCCCGCCTGCTTCCCGCAAGTTCGTTGAGGCCTTGACCCAGCAAGCAATGATTCGGACACAACTAGTCGGCTTGACGGACAAACCAATAGAGCTACCGTCGTATCCATGGTTTTCGATATTTGAGCACTATTCCGATCACCCTAAGACCCCAATTTCGGATAGTGTATGTGAAGTCACGGGAGCGTTCCCCACGGCGTCCCCAGCGAATTTCCGACGCTCTTTGTTCAGTGGGACATGGACGTATGTTTATAGCGTCTGGTCTCCGGAACCACAGCGCGACATCAATATGCCGGACGCTATTGTATCTGGCAGTCACGAGACGCGTACGTTTACGCTAGGTTCGCGAACAATGTCGCTTGCGTCTGGAGAAGCCCACGCTAGGGCAACGAATGGAACGCTCGTGTTTAGAGGATTTGAACGATTTATTGCTACGCACTGGGAAGATGCGATGGAGGTTATAGCAAGGCCCAACCCTATGCATATTGATGGAAGCTCCAGGTTGGCCGAGAACATGAGTGTCTCTCCAGACTTTGAACTCTTCGCTGTCTACCATGCGGATTTCGGTCTCAGTGGTTTCAACCAGATGTTGGGGAACGTACCAGTGCACTTTAGCACAAAATCTCCGTTTGATAATACATCTCCGTTCGAGATAGGCATTGATAGCTACGACCAGCCACACCGTTTGGTTGCTACTGAAGGACCATTGCGGGCTATGCATAGTGTGGATGCAGGGCAAGTCAGTGTTCCGAGGTATCTGGGATTTTCCACCGCTCACGATCCTTCCCTGGTTGATGGGTTCTCGTTTGGCAATGCTGCTGGTGCTTTGCAAGAGACAACAACTCAGCTCCAAGCAACACTATGCTCTGATACTGGCTGTGTAACTAATTTTCCACAGCGCCGCACGAGTGAGTCTCCGTTGTTCTCCTCAGCTGGCAGTAAACCTAACAGATTTGATGCCATAGTTAGGCCTGCGAGCATTCTGCTTGGTTCGTCCCATGGGGGAGTGCTGCAGGAAGATTCTGAGAACGGCGCATTCGAACGAATGTTTGTGCGAGGCAGTGATGACGTGTATGTGCGAACTGCTGCGTTGGAAATTGCCAATGATATCGACTTTTTCCAATACGCTGCTGATGCGACGTCAGTCATGCAAACTGTTGCTCAGTTGGCCGGACTGACATCCCCTGAATCTAAGCGGACTGCACTTTTCGGAGCTGGGGTGCATGCTGAATACATTAACAGCAGGCATGTTATTGGAGGGGCCAGTGGTACCGGTATGGTTATACGCTTGTGCTCGAATCAATCGAGTGGCACAACAGTAGGAACAGAAAATATGGACGCTTTCGTTGGTACAATGCTTAGTAATTCTCTTCGCATGGGCAATGATTTGGACGTGGTAAGTAGTGGATTAGTCCATTGGCAGACCATAAAACGGGAATCCATCAGTTGGCAATGGGCCCTCTTCCTCATCGCACTGGGTCCGCTCCTGGCGGCTACCCTCTTGTCTGGAATTCTTACTACGAAGTTGCGACGCTATTACAAACGACTGATGAAACCGCCTCAAAGAGCATCTTCCAGTAAGAGCATAATGTCGGCCTCCTCGAAAGGGACCAATTCGTTTCGAAACAATTCCAACTGTTCTTTCTCGGATCGCGCAAGCTTGAGGAAGTGGAAAAGAGCGTCGCTGTTATGGAAGGCTAGTCGGAAAGTGATGGGGCAAGCAGCCTCGAGCGAGCCCCCAGACACCTCTGAGTCTCATACGCTGCGTGTTCAAACTGACGATGCCTCCAAGCCCTTGATTCCACGCGATCCTGCTATCGAAGCTGCCATGCGAGCTGTGCATCAGCACGTATCGAGTGTTTATGCTCGAAATTCCCTTTGGGATGCATGGCAGTACAGCGACATCCAAGAGGCGGCTAGATTGAAACATGATGGGCCCCGTGATAGCAAAGAACGAATGTGGATGTGGATTTCGCGCCTCTGGTCACCTCGGTTAGATTCGGAGCACGTGCGAAACCCTCTTGCCGGCTTATCAGAGGAGGTCCAACGAGATGTGTTGGATAATCGTAGGAAGGACGAAAACAGCATGAGCCAGAACAATCCTATGGCGAACCACAAGAAATCCCTGTTTTCCTCCCATAAAACTGTTAGTTCCACAGCCGATATCTGTTGGGAGAATTCACTCTTTAGACGGGCAAGAGAATTCATCCACATGTACTCGTCGGACAGGCATGCTCTAGAGGTCGTGATCCTAGACAGAGAAGGGCGTTTCAAGGCTGAAACGTTTCATCGCTTATTCTATACTACGGCCTATACCTCTTTTGTTTATCTCGTCGTTGCGGCCCTCCTATTACTAGCTTTCTTTGAAGCGAGCGGCACCGTTGTGGAAGGAGGACAATTAGATGACGCTTCAGTTGTTGTCGCTATGCCCAGTTCAGGGGGAGAATATGCAAATATTTTACCCTCGGATGCCCCGAATACCAGCCCGCAGGATATCGAGGTTGAAATCGGCATCGGGTTAGAGGGAGCGGGACAGCTTCCAGTCGAGCAGAGCGTAGATGGTCGTGAAGGATGGACCGCCGTAAATGCAGGAGCTTGGGGAACTTTTAGTGCTTCTCGGCCGGCTGAACTGGTGAGTAAACTGCGATCGCAGCTTTTACTGGCGGAGTTCTTTATCTTACTTCTGCTCGGTCTAGATAATTTGCTTTTCGTTTATGCCAAAGGAGTTAGGAAAAAATTCAAGTCTCTATATAGCAAGAAAGCTGCTCGGTCATCAATTGTATCGCAGGCTGGTGAAGGCACTATAGGAGGCTCTATTGGATATGAGTCTAAACGCGGTACCACTCGTGGGGGAAGTCTTGAAGCAAGAATGGTTAACGGTGGCAACACCAATGAAGAAGCAAAGCAGTTTGCTTCAGAGGCAACGGTGTCGAATAACCCACTGAATGTCCTTAAGTCTGACAAAGACGGGCTAGCAGAAAACCGAAACGCCTCGGAACGACTCTCTATCGCAAACTCAAGAGCCAAGAAATCGAGCACCTATCACAAACTGTTTATAGTGAGATTGATCCTCTTCACAGGAATCTTACTCGATTTTCTCGTCAGATTGGGCGTTGACTATAGAACTGGGAGGTCCGCGACGATATTGCCGGTTACTGTTCTGATACGCCCTGTGTATGCTATACTAAGGATCCCAGCACTCAGGCGTTCTATTCAAGCGTTGGGTAGCACCTTTCTCCTGGCGAGAAGAACGTTCACGTTGTTTATCGTGTTCACCATTGTTATCGCGTCTTTGTCGATAGCGTTGTTCAGCGACTACACAGACCTCGGCGACGACCCTGTCGGTGGAGAACCGCCAAATCCCATGCAGTCGTTCCCGTTTGCGTCGCGAGATGAAGCCGTTGCTCTTGAGGACAACACTGATTTTCAGCTGTTTCGAACTCAAAGCAAGGCTGTCTCCGTAGCTGGCTCAAATCCAGGGATTGCTCCATACCAAACAGAAGAATTTGCCTTACCGGCGCTAGGCAGGGGCTTTACAAACTTTCAGTCTAGCTGGTATACTATCTTTATTCTGTCTGCAACGGGCGAGAACTACGACGACATTACATACCCGGACAGAGATCCTGCAGATGATGGTGGCTTTCTTGGTGGTTTTTACCGGCCGTACCTGGTTATTCTATCCTTGCTAGGCATGTTCATCATGTCCGCGTTACTACTTGTCAGTTTCCAGAGCAGGTTCAGTGAGTCGTATGACCACCGCGCACGCCGGGTCACTAGGAGACGACGGTTCGCCCCGCTAGTCGCATTCTCGATGCTTGATTTGGATGGTAATGGTTTTATTGACCGCTACGAATATGAGGGTTTTTTTCAGGCGTGCAACATAAAGAGAGCTCACTACGCAGACCTCAATGACAAGTTGAGTGCCACGGAATTTGTTTACCTTTGTGAACACCTTGCTGTAGACTTGTAAGTTATTGACGCAGTCGCAAGTACTCCATTGCCGGTCTCCGTAAAGTTTTCGAAATTTATGCAGCGGCTTTGATTTCGAGAAGGGGGCTTATAGGAGTGATATGTTTTTTAGGGGCACAAGCTCTTTACTCTCCCAGAGCATTCGGCAGTTACATTTGGCCGCCTATGTGTACTCATTTCGGGACTTTCTATATCGCTTCTACAATAATGAAATGGCGCTCCGCTACGATGATGTCGCTCTGGTGGTAAGCTCCCTAAGTGCTCGTTGTTGTCTCGTAGTAAGTTTGTATGTTTGACGAGTGTACTGAGCAGATTGTCCTGGTGCACACGTGGACCGTTATGCTTTTGGGCACGCGTCTCACTTCATATGCCGATCCAGTCATGGGCGCTTTTTCTTTTCTACAAGCTTTTGAGGTGGTGTTTCATATCTTGGCATCCGGGTTTTCGGAATTCTGGTTCGGAAAGCGCCGAAGGCGATACAAGAATGTTAGCAAAGCTATGGCTAACCGACGTGCTTCAGGTGAAATGAAAGGCGGCCAAGTTACGGATGCGGACGATCTGGATGAAGAAGAAGAGGAGCAGGACATAGATGCAAGAAGCAATTACCAGCTCTCCGCGAATCGTTTTGATACAATCGTTGTCCTTCTTTCTATTTTGATCGTTTTTGCAACAAGCTTTGTTGGAGTTGAACAACGAGATAATAAGGTTGCGCATAACGACCGGTATACTTTCGCAGTAAATGTTGGGATGCGCGTTGCCGTCACACTTCCTGTGCTTCGTCTGTTTTCGGTGATTCACTCCACTCGCCGGCTCGTGTTCGGGTTACTAAAGCAAGGGAAGAAATTCGTGAATATTACCGTTCTCATTTTCTTAACAATGTTTATTTTTTCAATCTTTGGAGTTTGGCTATTTGGGGGCCAATATCGAAGATTGAGTGCTGACACCTACGGCAAGGACGATGTAAATTTCGACACGTTCGCCACCTCAATGCTCACCCTCTTCCTGATCATGGAAGGGGAGCAATGGCATGTGGTTTCGTACGCTGCAGCAGACGCCCGGAATTCTCTGGTGCCTCTGGTATTCTTTATACTCTTTGTCACGGTCAATGGACTGCTATTCACTAATTTATTCATTGGAGTTCTTTGCGATACGTTTTCCGGGGTAGAGAAGAAGGAGTTGGAGCAAGCCAGGAGACAGCATGAGCGCGAATTGGAAGAAGAACTCTTCGATGACGAGGATGAAGAGGCTGCAGAGTAGCTTACTGCATCAATTAGTGGGATTTGTTTTGGATTGCGGATTGCCTCTCAAAAAACCGACTCCGAATTTGTCTCATGAAACAGAAAGATCCTTGAACGTGCATAGAAATGGAATCTTCTGCTGCAGCTAGCCGCGGTACCCGCCCATAGGTTCCTTGAGGTGCTATACCCGAAGACGCTTAACGTTGGCTGACAGGATGCTCTTAAACCAAGTTTGAAGATCTGAGTGCTAATACAGAGGAGTTGAGTCGTTATACGTACTATGTACATAATGGTGACAGCTTATGGAGTGTCCACACATTAGTTGCAACGTCCTAGGTCTAAGGTTTCGAGATGACGAATAGACAGGAGGCTCCATTGTTTGCTTTGTTTAGATAATTTGGTAATCTACTTAGGATGTACCAGCAAGACGTATGTATGTACGTGCTGCTTTCCTTGTTGCAATACGGGTGGTGGATACTCCAACCTACACATGTCGTTTGGGAAGTGTATATAAACCCTTAAGGCTTCCGGCCTCCAAACTAGCACACGAATATCATTTGACCCCTCGGCTGCTCTTGATCGGTCAAAATCAACAGCGTTTCTGTGTGGTCGACGTTGTCGGAAGGCGACATCGCAACTCCACTGAGCTCAATTGGTGACATGGCTACGCCTTGCGCTTTCCGTTTGTATCGTTGTACTACAAGAATGCACTCAAAATTGAAACTGACCATTACAAGTTCTATGGCTTCGCTGAAAATTACGATTCTGTTTATTAAGCGAGTCAAATGCAAATGCGGGCGGCTGGAATGCTGCCAGTCAGTCAACAAGGTCAAGTTCGGAAGCTTTCACTTCGAGATGAAGCATAATGAGACCGCTCCTTCATACTTCTGGGCATCAATAAAATCTGTGGGCGCCGCAAGATACGCACTTCTTCCATTTCTTCTTGAGTCATGACCCACGAAACTTGCGACGCGATTGTCCGGGATCCCGGACAGTCCCGGACTCGTAGTTTCTTTCTCCTTCTTGGTGGTGGTGGTTCCGGAAGACTTCGTTCGACTTGTGTGTTGATTATGCCGCATGCGTAGTAAACAGCGAAATGCACAGGACGCCGAACATCCGGTGAGGACGTAGATCCTTCCCAACGGTACGCTGCGGCAGGCTTCGAAAGCGGTATAGGTGCGAGCTCGTCTCGCTGGGGTGTGTTCGCCACCGCCTTTTTTCGCTCACCGATTCCACAAGGTCGTGTGAGGGTTCATCCGCCCTCGAAATATCGGGATTTATTCAGTCAGTTTTGTATTGGTGCAATTTCTGGGTCCCTCGCGGTGAAAGTAGGCACTTGAACGGAGGACCGCCAACACTGGCCGGGATCCCCCTTTGTTTTCCCCTGTGCCTGTGGACGGGAAGTATAGCGACCGACCGCCGCCATGAGCAACGTGAATACCCAAAAGGCGAGGGATAATAATGCTCATCAGAGCACGAATGGGTCATCGACGCCTCCTGCTGCGCTGAAACACTCTTCTACAGCGGTCAGTTCTCATGACTTGGACTCCATTGCGGAATCCAGAGTGGATGAGGAAGGTGCCTCGGACAAGGAAGAGGATCCTCTTCGTACCTCAAGTGAGACGGGTACCCCCAATGAATCGAAACAGCAACATGACAGCACAACTCCCGAGTCTGAAGAACAACAGGCGGAGTGGGGCGAGAACAAGTGCAAACCCGCGTGGTACAAATGTGGAGGCTCGTTCACAATACCAGAATGGATGGAACCTGTACTGAAAACTGCTACTGTACCATTCGTCATATTCTGGGGAGCATTCTTAGTATCCGCTATAGGAGTGACTGGGAGTATCCTAAGTGTTGACACAACGGTGGGCAATATGATGAATATTACTGCTCAGCTAGGAACGGAGGAAATTCGGTACACTGCGGCTGAGTATGCGTTTAAGGGAGACCTTGCATCTCGCCTTCTATCAGATTTAGAGCACTCAACAGGGCAAATGCAAAGGTTAGAGGAATACGCTGAGGACAGCCAAGGCCTACGAGATACTATCGAAAAACAGTGGTCGGCCTTTCGTTCATTCTTGGGGAAACAGGTCGCTGAGGATGAAGCTTTGCTGTGGATGGAAGTGTGGGACGTGGGGACGGGCCGCATGTATGGTGCTTCATCGCTTTTGGACGACTCGTCTGGATGGCCAGCGGTTTATGATTATCTTCCGCAATGTGTGCGGGCTTGCGAAGCGACTGAGTGGACAGCCTGTTGCGAAGGGCAGAGTGATTATTCCTTTTCGAGGTGGAGGTACCAGTGGTGGCCGTCTGTTTCTTTGGATTCTTCTTTTAGTGACAATCCAAGCAAGTACGCTTTGCATCGAGAAGGCTTGCGGACAACCCGACTAGGTCAAATATACTGTCCAAACGAGCACTGTGTGGAAGATTTCAGTGAAGAAGACTTATGGGTTAGAACAGGATATATCGAAAGATTAACCAAGGACATTGATGGACAGCGGTTGCCAAAAGACGTAGCATTTCGCCCTTCTTGGAATGTCCTCAGTGCCGCGGAGACAAAAAAGCTCCCAATGGTAAGTAGCTCGGCGACAGTAGAGCAGGTGGCCATTCTTATGTTGCCGATGCTCGCCCCGAATGATACTGACGCGACACTGAAGGTTGCTGCTATGGCAATCGATACATCCATATTTGCGGAAAAAGCAATGGCAGCTCTAGCCATTTCTGGCGTCGGAGACAAGAGCTCGAGTGATTTCACTGGTTCGGGGTATGCTCTTTCAGATGGGGGCTGCTTCGGAATTGTCGACTTGGAGTCAAACACCGCAATTGGGGGCGACAAATCCAGCCAGGGGGACGTTGAAAAGAACGCGTGGAAACATGTGTCGGAGGTTGCTGCCCATTCTTCAGCTGATGAGAACCCTAATTATCATCCCATAGATCTTTGTTCCCAACCTAAACTTGCTGAATACGCACAAAATTCTGAGAGCAGTTTACGATCGTACTTGCCGAACCTGAAGGAGATGTTAACTAGTAGTCGATATTTCGGGAAGTTGCTACCAGGATCCCTCAGCTTCTGGCCAATAGGCAACGACAAGGATCCCTCGGGGGCGAGCACAGCTTCATACTACCGGAATCCCTACGGCTCAGATGACGCTGCAGGAGAGGCGGTGGTCGCGTTTCATGTGGCGTCCCTTCGTGGTTGGCCTGTGCAAAAAGAATCAACCATATCCGTCGTGAACCTAGCAAAGGACGCTGCTGATGCAGCGTTTGGTCCCAACAAACTAGCTGGTTACTCCTCGGAGCTGGAGCGCTTCCTTCCGAATTGGGGTTTCTTCATCGGAACACCAAGAACGGAAGTAATTGGGTACATCCAGAGTCAGATGACAGCTGCAATACTTTTGACAATCGCTGTGGTGTGCTTTAGCGTGATAGTGCTCATGCATTTGGCAGTTCAGCTTTTCCCGAAAGACCACGAGTCCGATTTCCGCATCTTGCGGTGGGGGCAGCGCATCATCAAATCGCAGGAAAATGTCGGTTTCGCAGCTCGAATGGAAAAGAGTGGTAAGGGTGAGCGGGGAGAAGATACCAGCATGACGCTTGGGGGACTTCAACCTCATTCAATTATATTACTGCTAGTTACATTTGCGCTTACAATGTTCTTGACGTTTGTTTCTTCCTCAACATGGGGCAGAGCCACGGATGACGTTTCGTACAGGGTCGCTAGCTGTGCCTCCGCACTTGGGTCGCGTGAGGTGATTCACACCGCTCATTTGCGTCACATCGGTACCACTGCCACCGCCGATGTCCATAGTATTCACTTTCTGGCACCTCCGACGCTGTTTGACAGGGAGACTCACTATGAGAAAGCATTCTCAGAACAAGTAAAACATGAAAGGGAAGAGTATCGTCGCAACGTGTTCGCCACTCAGTCGAAGGAAGACTTCCTCAGCGCTTTGACGGATGTTCCAGAAGCACTGTTGCAGTCCACTGGAATGAAGGCGGCTACTTGTTTGGGATTTATTGAAGTAATCTCTGCATTCAACCATGTCGGTCTTGGGAGTGATGCCAGCGGCGGCACGGTGTGGGGAGATACGGAGAATGGGGGATATGTAGCGGTTCAGCCTGTATCACTTGATACGGCGAAACTGAGTAGCAAGGGTGACGGTGTTGCGCCTGGTGTAGGTAACTCTTCTATGATAGCTGGTGCATGGTCTCAGTCAATCCTAGGAAGCTTATCATTGTTGATACGTAGGGAAGCGGATGAGACTGACGGCTATGTTACTGAGTATGTTTTGTACCCTTCAGTACAAGAGACTGAGGTGCTGTTTGTCAAGTCAGGAAACAATATGCCATCTTCAGCGTCACTTGTCGGGATCTTTTCTTGGCACAAGTCACCAATTGACCTAATGACGGATCTGCTCGTTGGCGAACTTATTGACCCGGTCGCTAGAGATGCTTTTGAGGATGCTGATGCCCCTGCTGACGCTCAGGACACAGTCAAAAGCTTCAGAGATGTGACGTTCCTACGGAGTCAGCCAGTAGCATCTACGGAGAGTTCGTTAGACCTCTCGGCGCTTCCGTGGTTTGGATCTGTTAATCACTTCCGGAGGGAAACTTCTGAGATTTTAGACACGACCGCCTGTAACTCATTGAAGTCTTCGATGTTTCAGGGGGCTCCTTCCAAGGAGGTAGTGGACTCTATGTTTTCGAGTAGGTGGACCTACACGTATGCCGTGTGGTCCCCCAGTAGTGCGTTGTCGCGCTCGTTCGACACAGCAGTTGCTGCGGGGAGAAGTGAGAGGCGGACGTTCATCCCCGGAGGTAGGACAATCAGCCTTGGATTTGCAAGTGTTCAGCCGGAACCACTTAATGGAAGCTCGATGTTCAGCGCGCTGGGGAATTTCGTTGCACAGCAGTGGTTACAGAAAACGGATGATTCAAGAATTTCCCCCGATGAACAAACAAAGAGCTCACGGGTCTTCCGAAATCTCACCACGAATCTCGATTCTTCGTTTACTCGGCTGGGCCATGTGGAGTTTACCCTGGCAGCGTTTAACCAACTCCTGGGGAACGTCGATATCCACTTCAGCACCCGCTCACCGTTCGATAACACGTCTCCATTCGAGATCAGCATCAACGACTATGATCAGCCTCACCGATTAGTAGTCAGCGAGGGCCCTTTACGCTCGATGTATAGCGTCGAAACTCGGCAGGTCAGCCTGTCGCGGTTCCTTGCGTTTTCCACAGCGCACAATCCTGCTCTAACTGAAGATATCAACCTTGCCGAAGGGGAAGGTGCCTTGAGTAAGGATACACGGGCTGTGCAGCGAAGTATATGTACTTCGAGTGGTTGCCTGACCAATTTTCCTAGGAGATCGATCACCCAATCGTCGCTGTTTACATCAGCAGGACAATCGAGCAACAAATTCGACGCGATAGTAAGGCCCCCAAGTATTCTCGTCGGCGCTTCTCATGGAGGTGTTTTACAGACCGACCGTGACCATGGAGGCTTCGAGAGGGAGTTTGTTCGAGAGAGCAAGGATGTTTTCGTCGAAACAGCTGCTCTCGAGATTGCTAACGATGTGGAGTTCTTCCAATATAATGAAGATGCCAGTACCGTAGTTCAGACTGCGGTAAAGTTGGGAGACTTTAAAGAAGCTTCTCGTGAGGCTACATCGTTATTTGGTATTGGTTCCCACGCTGAGTTCATTCACAGTAAGCATCTCATTGGGGGAGCGTCTGGTGCGTCTATGCTAACCCGATATTGCTTGAATCATTCTTTAGCTACCGTCAACGGGGCTGGTGAGAATGCATTGCTTTCCGCTTCGCTGATTGACAGTCTTCGAACAGGAGACGACATGGACGTTCTCACTTCTGGCTTGATTCACCGGCAGACTATAAAGCGTGAATCAGAGAGTTGGCAGTGGGCGTTGTTCTTGATTGCCCTTGGACCCCTCTTGGCAAGTACGCTTGTGGTTGGTATGCTGACCACTTGGTTGAGGAAGTATTACAAGAAGAGGTTTAAAGGAGGAAGGAAGTCGACTTTCCTCCATCCTCCATCGCCAAGCGTTGCAAAAGCAGCGGATCAACGTAGGCTGCGGAAATTAAGTACAGCGAATGCGTTGATCCGTTCTAGTATGCGTGCGGCGGGCAGGAGTGGTAGTCACGTGAGGAGCGAATCGTACACACATGTTTCTCCTCAGCTGGAAGATGAATCGGCTCCTTTGATCCCAGCTGACCCCGTCATTGAGTCTGCCATGCACGCAGTTCACCATGCAATTACCCAAGTTTATAGCAAGGATAGCGAATGGCAGAAGAAAGAAAGGGAAGATATGCATGAAGCTGCGCTATTGAAGAAATCTCCCCCAAAACACTGTTGGCCCCGATGTTGGCATTGGATAAAACGAGTGTGGCAAGCACCACCGGGATCAAATCATGTAACTAACCCGTTGGCAGGTATGGATGATGGCACCGTTAATTCTTTGCTGTGCAATGAGTCTGTTGCAGAACAAGCAAACCCCATCAACGAGAGCAAAAGGAGGTCGTTAGCGACTCCACGGAAGAGCGTTCGTTCAAGCGATGAATTGTCCTGGGAACATGCGAAGTTCCGTCGCGCGCGCGAGTTCATCCATATGTATTCCTCAGACCGGCATGCACTTGAGGCAGTCATTCTTGACAGGGAAGGCCGCTTTAGGGTTGAAAGGCTGCATAGGCTATTCTATACGAAGTTTTACGTATATTTTATTTACATTGTCATCGCTGGACTCCTCGTTCTTGCATTCTTCGAAGCGAGTGATACCGTTTTCAGTGGAGGACGTTTGGAGGACGCATCAGTGATCGTTTCCAACGGCGAAATTTTACCCAGTGATTCTCCGGACACGTCAGCATCTGATTTGCAGGTGGACATAGGGAGCGCTTTCGAGGGAGCGGAGGAATTGGCGGCGGAACACAGTGTGGATGGACTTGAAGGGTGGAGCGCTGAAAGCGATGGAGCTTGGGGAACATTCAGTGCTGATAACCCCGTGGAAGAGGTAGCCCAGCGTCGTTCGCGGGTGCTTTTGTTCGAGTTTTTCGTTCTTATTCTTCTTGGGATGGACAATTTCTTGTTCTACTTCCTTAAGGGTTTTAGAAAATCATACTACTGGCTATACGATGTGAAGGCAGCGAGTAACTATCGAGAGCGGTCAGAACGCTTACAGAATCGTCATTTGGGCCCAAAAAGCGTCGTCGGGAACGGCACGAAAGACGGTAGCTTATCTGAAGACAGACGCGTAGAGTATCAACCCCTCCACAAGCTGTATGTCATCAGGTTGGTGTTGTACGTGGCTTTAGTACTGGACTTTTTCGTCCGCCTCGGCCTCGACTATCGAACGGGTAGATCCGCGACGTTGTTACCTGCAACAGTGTTGGTACGTCCATTTTACACCGTGTTGCGAGTGCCTCCTCTTAGACGATCGTTACAAGCTCTAGGAAGTACAGTTCTTTTGGCAAGAAGGACATTTGCCCTGTTTATCACTTTCACCATTGTGATAGCGTCTATCACCATTGCGCTGTTCAGTGACTATACGGACTTGGGAGCCGGACCTGTTGGTGGTAGTGCTCCGAGCCCGCTGGATAACCTTCCATTCGCACAAGAAGACTCAGACATTGCGTTGGATACAACTGGGGATTCCAGATTCGACCAGTTTCAGCTGCAACAAGAGACCATTGCGGTGGGAGGGGCGAATAAAGCCTTACAGCCGCATGAAGTCGAAGAGTTTTCCTTACCAGGTCTAGCAAGAGGATACACCAACTTCCAGTCTGCGTGGTATACCCTCTTTATACTTTCTGCAACGGGTGAAAACTACGATGATTTAGCGTACCCTGCTCGTGATCCGACAGAGGACGGTGGGTTTCTTGGAGCGATTTATCGCCCCTATATTGTGCTGTTGGCTCTTCTTGGTATGTTCATTATGGCGGCATTGTTGTTGGTTAGCTTCCAGACGCGCTACACGGAATCATATGAAGTGCGAACGCGGCGAGTTATCACTCGACGACGTTTTGCTCCTCTGGTTGCGTTTGGACTGCTCGATCTCGATGGCAATGGCCTTATTGATCGGTATGAGTATGAAACGTTTTTCAACTCGTGTGGAGTGAAGCCATCCCACTACGACGGCCTAAACGAAAAACTTAGCGCAACCGAGTTTGTATATCTTTGTGAATATCTAACTGTTAACTTGTAAGTATTTAACAACTCAATACGTTTGTCTTCGTCCATTGGTTTTTACTAGCTGCTCTCTTCGCAGCGGTTTCGATTTCGAGAAAGGGGCGTACAAAAGCGATCTGTTCCTCTCGGATGCGACGAGTTTTGTGGAACGAGGTGCAAAGCGCTTCGGTATCTTTCAAGCCCTAGAATCGTTTCGACAGTGGCTTTACTCCTTTTTCGATAACAGTATGAGGATAAGATACGACGATGTCGTACTAGCTGTAAGTATTATCTCGTACCGCGTTCATGGAGATTAATAAGGCGAAATCCTCTCTATTTCGCAGGTGGTGTTGATACATACATGGACTATCATGCTCTTAGGAACCCGGCTTACTTCGTATGCAGACCCCATCATGGGGGCGTTTTCCTTTCTTCAGGCGATTGAAGTGTTCTTCCATATGGTCGCGACCGGCCCAGCCGAATTTTGGTTTGGACGTCGTCCTCGGAGGAAAGATAATGTCAGTCATGTAATGCGTGAAGCTGGATCAAAAGTTAAAGAAGAAAGTGAAAGCGAAAAAAGGAAAGCCGACGAAGGAAAGAAAACTAGACGAGCGAGTATCGAGATTGCCATGGAGGATGTTCAGGATGAAGAGGAAGATGTCGACGCTCGCAGTAACTATCAGGTTTCGGCAAATCGATTTGATTCGCTTGTAATGATTGTCGCCATTTTGGCTGTGATCGGAACCAGTTTTATCGGTGTAGATCAACCAACTGATCGGGTTGTGCAACCCGAAAACAGATACACGTTCGCAGTCAACGTCGGGATGCGGATCGCTGTAACCCTTCCCGTGCTTCGGCTGTTTTCAGTCATTCACTCAACACGCCGACTAGTCTTTGGTCTGATAAAGCAAGGAAACAAATTCGTGCATATCACTGTCTTGATCTTTTTGACGATGTACACCTTCGCTATATTCGGCGTGTGGTTGTTCAGCGGGCAGTTTCAGAAGCTAAGCGACGATTCCTACTCATTGCCGCCAGCTAATTTTGACACGTTTACGAATTCCATGTTCACACTTTTCCTGGTGATGGAGGGAGAGCAATGGCATGTGGTGTCATACGCTGCAGCCGACTCGCGATATTCTCTTGTGCCGCTGGCATACTTTGTTCTATTTGTGGTGATTAACAGCTTATTGTTCGTCAACCTGTTCATTGGGGTACTGTGCGATACCTTTGGGGAAGTGGAGGAGAAGGAGTTGGAAAAGGCACGGAAAAAACAACAACGGGATCTGGAAGAGGAAATGCTGGAAGGTTAGTCAGGATCCTTAGTGGATTTCAATCGATGCTTGTTGGAAGTATGACCAAGCCAGACGGATAATGTTGCCTACAACACTCCACGGTCTTGTGGTCTGTTACCGAATGGCACACGTTCCTTCTGACTAGTAGTTAACTGTATTCGATACAAGTGATAAAGTAATAATTGTCTGTGGAAACGAACAACACTTCCTTAATATGTTTGTAACTGTCATTATTGAACATATCCGAAACATCGCCGTGTTCTCTCTATTCGGTATCCGCGCTACCAGCGTAGTAAGCAGCAATAGCACAAACTTCCGCAAGCCTTGGATGGGTTTGTTCGATACCACAATTTTCTTTATTGGCATAAGCAATGTAAACGAACCTGAAGAAAAGCATTCCATACATTGATTCTTCCGCTGCCACTGCGTTGCTAGAAATTATCGGGATCAACTTACCCTTGGCTGTCTTCGGCAATAAGGATCTGATGAGCGCTACTGCTCGCGAAGAAGATCTTATTGAAGGTGACCGTGAACTCTTGGTCATCCAGTTTGCTCTCTACTTTGAGCATCGTAGGATCATTTCCACGTTCCTCACCCCGTTCAGCTAACGCCATCCTGGTGATGGTGTACTTCATTCCGGAAATGAAGAGCCCTTGGCTATTAGGACGGCGGCTTCCATTTATCACCAACTGCAAGAATTGCACAATCCGTGTTTCACATTTTCCCGAAACAAATAAAGTCGTCCCAGGGGAACACCATACATCTTGCAGATTCTTTAGCTCATCAATGGCCTCATTTTTGTCCGTTCCGTCTTCCTGAGGAATTTCATGTTCGTACGCCGAGGTAGCATCAAATACCTGAGAAAAACCCAAAATTCACCCAGGTGACAACAAATTATTCCCCAAGACGAAATGGTGCACCATGTGCATCATATAAGCCTCATTCACGTACCATAGCGAAATTTGTCTCGGGAAAGTGCCCGTGGTAGCCCCACTCAATGGAATCCGTGACATAAGTTCCTTCACATACACATACTGCGTTGTCCCCTGAGCCTTGAACCTGCACCACAAGATAGAGAGGTATCATACCTTTGCATATACCATGAAAAATTCATTCAGTATGAGCATTAAATGGAGGTAAAAACCGTCTTGGGAAAAAAGAAGAATTGAACAGGCAACCCTTTTTTGTAGTTAATTCCGCCCCTTGGCCAGAGGGAAGCCTCTGTCCCTCGAATGAGAACCCACAGCGGCTAAATTCCATTCGTATCCAGAGGTTTATTGAGGTTCCCCGTTCGGTTGGGAGTGGCAGGATATGCTAGGGATACAATGACACTTACCACTCGGCTCATGGCATCATTGAGCACAGTATTCCAGTCGAATTCTGCCATTGTATTCGGGTTGTGAACGAGATACTAAGTACAACACGTGTATGCCTCTCTACGACTTGTATACGCTATGTATATCAGCTTTCGCGGACCGAATAGCATGAACCACACATGCAAACACTTTATCACCCTACAAACATTGCTCTACCGGTATCGTCGGACGCCACAAGATCCAGTGCAGCGCTTCAGGGCAGAGATTCGGCCAAGAAAAGTTTGTCCGGTCGGAGACGGACGACCGTCCGCCCGGAAGACACGGTGAGAAGTTGGACGAGGAATTCAAAACTGAAGACGTTCCCTAAAGAGGAATTTCTTCTCAGCTATTCACCAGTTCATGGACTGAGAGTTTTGTGTTCTACATTCCTAACAAGCCAGGTGAGTTCAGCACCTGATGACTCTCAAGTAACTCTTTAGTCGACGCAGCAACCAGTTTGCTCGTAGCAGTGCGCCACCGGGAGTTGCTGGCTAATCATTCTTTCCATCCTTGGTATCAATATACGCGGGATCATGGAGTTCTAATTTGGTTTATATCCAAACTACTGCCGAGGACGCAGGGAGTTGTTACTCGGCTTCAGTGCGTCGAATTCGCACGTATCATCGTAGGCTTCTTCTTCGATGTTCTTTGAGGAGTCTTTGGAGCATGCTTAGGGTTATCTGTTTCATCACACATTCGCTCCAAATATTGAACGACCTGTAGACAAAAAGCACATAGTCCTTTTTTCGCGGGGTGGAAAAGTCTGAGCATCTTTTACCTGTTTCGCCAAGGGGCGGGCAGAAGGGTCTGTTCTCCAACACCACTTCATTAACCGAGCAAAGTCCTCAGGGGTGTCATCCGAAATGCGCGGACGCAGTTTTTCCTCCACTACCATTTTTGTCACCGCATGTTCCTGCATATCCCAACCGCCCCTTCAATCAGCCAACTGAATTCATCACAATACAACTAGCACTCACACTCACCTCAACTTCGAAATAAGGGAACGGTGCGTTCGAAGTCATTTCCCATAGAACTATACCAAAGCTGAAAATATCTCCTTCGCGAGAGTATGCACCATGGGAAAGAACCTCAGGAGCCATCCATCTTGCCGTTCCGAACTGAGCGTCTTCAGTGACCCGCTCTCCTTTTACAGCGTGGCCGAAATCGATCAGTTTCAGCTCCCATCGATTTGTCACCACGAAGTTCTCGGACTGTCTCCAACCAAACATACACATAGCGTAACTAACGCATAGTTCACAAAGCTTTAGCTCTGGTACATACTTTTATATCTCGGTGCAAAAACCCACTGAAATGGACGTGCTCAATGGCACGTGCTCCGTGCAAGGCGAGTTTAACTTTGTCAGTAAATTTCTGCATCGAAAAATGTTTCAATCAAGGAGTGTTTATTACAGCGGAAACGCCAAGCCTGACGTACTAGTCTATCCGAGGTTGTACGAAGAAAATATTGCAGTGATAATCGTTCGCCCAACTCATATACGAAGTCCAAGGAAGGAAAGTTGCTGTAGCAGACTCCATAATACCTTATTATATTATTGTGTTCTTTAAGCTGGACAATAATATTCGGCTCATGAAACACACGGCGAAGCTGCACCAAGAAATACTAGCATCGGGGTAAGGAAAGATCCCAAAAACAAAAATAAAAAAGTCTGAAGGCAAGAGCTTACTTCAGAAAACTTAATCCGGCACCGCTTAACAGCAACTTCATGAACCTCTGAATCGTCAAAATTTGGGTAATACTTCCCCTTATAAATGGGCGCTGTTCCTTGCCAATGCCTGTAACCCCAACAAGCAAGATTCAGTAGCAGACGTCATTGGAGAGTACCTCAGTAGGTCATACCTCGCAATGCTTCGATCGACATCTATCTTTAACTGTTTGGGATGAATGATCCGTAGAGTCTTATTGGCATATGTGTTTCCAGCATCAGTGCCCAACGATTCTGTTCTACCGTTCGTGTCTACCGCGTCTTCTGACATTGCGTCCATCTTTGCTTTCAAGAACCGAGACCAAAACCGCGTGTCAATCGCTAAAGTAACGAAGACGATCATCGGTAAGCCAAGGGTACGTAGAGTCTTGAATGGCACTCCGACGAAGGAGTCGTATACACCATCATAAACCGCCACACTTGCAACTGGCCTCCAAAGGAGCTGATAGCATATGTAGGGAACGCAAGACAGTCTTGGTACTCTAATCTCGCCTTCTTTTGGGTTTCTTTGACACCCAACAATGACGAGCAACATAGCGATGGGAAGTGCAGAGGGAGCGCCTATAAATGTGGCGTCCAAGATCACGCGAGTGCTGCTAGACAATTCCAAAGTTTCTGACAAGTAGGAGACAATCTGCACTCATGCCTTAGCGGCACCATGAGCCAACACGACACACCAAAGCATAATTGACACACGTACGGTCATCGATACGAAGCTCGCGCTGGTCAAAAACGCCAAGAGCGCTGCTTTGGTAAACGCGTCCGGGGAGGGCGCCTTGAATAAAAAAATCAGTAACACCCATTCCGAGATGAACTCGTACGTCTCCCAGTAGAGCCCATACGCCACCACATCGCTACCGGGTGGCCCTCCGGACGACGACGTTGTCACTTTTCCACGGGGGCCATTATCTTCTGCATCAAACGATGACGAGGAAGCGCTCTCCTCAATTGCTTGAGCTGTACGGGCGTCCGAGAACCACTGTGGAGGCTGAGGGAAGGTCCCCGGAAACACAAGTACGATAAGTCGTATCACAAAAACGAAGAGCGTGCCCCATAGAATGGGCTTATACACCCTGAATATCATCACAGTGTTGCGAGTAGACGACGAGACATCTTCGTCTTCCTCATCGTCCACGCCAAAGAAGGTATCAGTTCCTATACGCCCTCTCGATGTCCCCGATATTTGGGCCGGCCGTAATGGGCTCAATTCCGGACTGCTATGCACTTGCGCACGAGGTGTGTTGGTCGATTTGGGCCGACTACTGTGCTTAGAAGATGGCGTAGGTGAATCTAAATAGGAGCCATAATCCTCATCTTCCTCCTCCAATTCCTCCTCTTCGTCCACGGGGAGACGCTCCCGGCGTTCCATACGCCATAAGAAGAATAATGATACCACAATGGTACAGACACAGACGGAAAACTCGAAGAGATACAGTATTTTAGGGTCTAACATGGGGAGCCACACACCCGGTCCATCGGGACCCTCGCCGCCACCTCCTCCATCATCTTCATCGAGTTCACGCAGCGTCATGCCATTTACAGAGAGAGACATACATGTTTTTGTCCCCCTTCTTCAACAAACCCCATGGACCACAGAGATACTGGTACGAATTGGAACGGGATTGTTAATCTTCAACCAGCCAGCTTACTTCAAACGAGTTCCAAAAGGATAAGGATGGCGTCCGAAGAGAATACATACAGTCGAGGAGGAGGAGGACAAAGAGAGGAAGAAGTGCGAGAGTCTTCATTGTCGCCGCCACCGCCTCCCGTCTCGCCACCTCGAACTCCAGAGGAACTGTCATCCTCCTCTTCGTCGACTGGGAAGCAAGCTAACGGCGAGACGCAGCCAGAGGGCCGATACAGCAAGGATGGAGGATATAGTACCAACGGCGAGGAGACGCCCAATTTCGGAGCTCAGGATATCACGAGTGTGACAACAGCCAGCAGAACAGAATGGTGGGAGAAGGACGATTTCTTGAACGAGGAGAGCTTGTTTGAATCTGTACAAGCATCGAGAGCCAATGGCGCGACGACCTCGGAAACGCAGCAGATGTCCTCATCTAATCCGTACCACAAGACTTCGGTCGCTTCTCAGCAGCACACCAACAAGCCTAAAATTGATGTGGACACAGCAGCGGCCAATCATTCGAGTCCACACAGGCCACATAGACCGGATGTTAGTCAGCTGGTTCATTATCAACGACCCCACCATCACCGGCCAGAGGAGGAACACGACCGGAAAGAGCAGCGACATCATCTGGTTGAGCACCACTATGATGACGATAGCAGCTTAACTGGCTTGCAGCGAGAAATGCGGGTTCGATTGGAGACGCTGATCAATACCGTCCGCACAGTTGGACTAAAAAGAGGTCAAGAGGCGACTGTGTTGGATCGCATCGCTGATATTTCCGAGACTTATGCTTCGACTGTTAGAGCCTGGGAGAAACATGACGATGAACTACAGAAGAGAAATGAGAAGCTAGCGTCGCAAACGAAGAAGCAGAGCCTAGAAATACAAGAACTACAAGTATGTGGTACTACACGTCAAGATTTGATCTTCCGTGGAATCTATTATGGTGCTTTGACGAACAGAGTAAAGTGTTAGATGCTCAATTGAGAGCAGAACGAGCAGATAATACGTTGAAGATGGAACAGGAAGGTGCGTTGTTTCTACGATTACAGGCAAACCAGGTCTTCAGACGTTAATCCCTTGTGCCGTTTCTCTGTCAGATATGGAGTATCAGTTGCGATGCAAAGATCAAACTCTGGAGGCTCAGGTACGTCCATTCCTTGCTTTTATTATCCACTCCAATATGTACCTCTGCATGAGCCTACGTTGAATTGCAGAAAGAACGTCAAAGATTGCAAGAGCACCAGTGGAAATCAGAGATTGAGCGACAAGTACAGGTAGGTGTCTCCAAAGTACTCGACATCACTAAGTATGAAAACCGATATCACTGGTATCCCTTCAGGAACGATTCCATCGCCGCTTCAATGAGTTAAAGAGGAAGCTAGCGTCCAAATACGACGAAAGAGTGGAAGCTACAGTTCAGAAACTGGAGCAGGAGTTCAAAGCCCAGTTGAAAACGAATGGTTCCCCGGAACAGGAATACGATCATCATGGGGAAGTTTCTTGAGCAAGAGACTGCAACTTTTCGTAAGAATAGAGCGAAGAAGTGTGGCCATCACTCCATTGCACTGCTACTCCGTAGTTTCCTGCGGACATCAGTTGTGGATAAGGGATGAGGACCGAGGCGAGATACTAGAGAAAAAAATACCTTGCGGAGTTATTTGTGTAGGCTCGACAGTATCAGGAACATCCTCTGACCGCAACAACTGCTCCCCTGTAGCTTCATCGACACAAGCAGCACATCGGCACTGTCTCCTAAGTTCTGCAGGATGAATGTATTTCAAGGAAGCTCCTTGCCGCGATAAGCTTTGTACCACAATGCCTTTTCCAGGTTGGAACGAAACAGTAGTCAGGGGTTTCCCAGACTTTTCCTCCTCTATAGCCATCTGCAATACCATCGAACAGCTGTATCAGCCACCTGAAAGAATCGGCCCTCATAGCGCAACGTACCTTGATGATGATATGCTCTGCCATGCCCCGGTAAATTTTCGAGACATCATTTTCCATATTTTCGGAAGTTATGAAGGGTCTGGACAGTGTGATTAAAGAAAGATGGATTACTAGAAGCTCCGGTGGACATCCAAGACAGTGCTTCTTACCTTGCATCATTGGAAGACTCGGAAATTTCTTGCGTAATCGGAAACTTGAAGATGTCCTCGTCGCCCAAGGAAGTTCGCTCTATTAGCTTATCAGTATGCCCTTTTCCTGCAATGTGACTCTTTTGCAGTCCACCAACGTTTGCATCGTGGTCAAACCATGCTTACCAAAAGGGAAGTATCTTTTTCCTTCTTCAGTATCGAAAAAGGACATGTTTTCCACGACCGCAGCGACTGGTACCTGGAATTGATAACCCACAAAGCGTCCTCCCTTGTCCAACAGTCGCTGTCATCGGTGAGCCATACCTTCATTTCCTGGAAGAGATCAATCCCCTTAATCACATCTGCATAGCTCAGCTTATGCGGTGTTGTCACTACGACTCCAGCGTCTATAGGGACATTTTGTCCCACAGTAATGTTAACATCTCCTGTTCCTGGAGGCATATCAACCACAAGATAGTCCAATTCTCCCCATTCTGTAAAGTTCGCTAACTGTTTCACTACATTAGACACCATTGGTCCCCTCATCAATGCTCCTCCTGCAACAGGCAAGCAATTCTCTTGAATGGGAGGCATCATGCGCCTTCATATACAGAAACGAACGCCTTACCTCGCTCTCCGCGTTTATTCCTCGGAGCAACATACCCGTAGCTCATGGTATTCATGCCTTCATAAACTACCGGATTTATCCTCCCATTATCCAATTTGAATACTGCAGAGGGAAACCGGGTTGTCATACAACAATTGGGAGGGACGGCACATAGCATACACACCTCTCGGATCCTCCGGAGAAAGCAACATTGGTAAGCTAGGCCCATAGACATCGGCATCAAATATACCGACGTTTGCTCCGAGAGTCTTTAGCATCATTGCCAAGTTGACGGCGACCGTGGATTTGCCAACGCCACCTTTGCAGCTGCGTTCAATCAAATCAAACCATGTAAAACCCAACCTGTGCTCCACAATTCCTCGCAGATAGTTAGACTGTCCTACCTAGAGACTGCTATAATCTTATTCACACCATCTAGTGTGGTTTCCTGTGATTTAAGAGACTTCTTCCTCGTCTTTGCAGACTTTGTCTTGGAGACTATATTGACTGCATCAGCATCCAGTCCTTCTACTTGGCGTAAAGCTTCCCGGGCTCGTTCCCGAAGCTGCAGAAAGCACGTCAGACGGCAATATTCTCAGAGAATGTTTTACCAAGCTTCCGCAAGGCGGCTGGCCTACCTCTGTCGCTGCCGGCCAAATTGAAGAGGGTAAATCGAGCACTATCGTTGTCCTTCCTGATTCCTGCTCCACTTCCACCATCTGCAGTGAGAGGGAGGAATTCAAACCACAAACACAGTGTCATAGTCATGAATATCGACCACTTCTGCTTCACGTACGTTGACCATGTTCGAGGGCACGATATTGCCGCCATTTTCGTCCTTGTGGAGATAGGGGTCTTGCACGGTCTTGAGGGCTTGCAGCACCTTGTCCTCCAGCAAAGCCACTTGACGTGGAGTCAACTGCGTCGCTTCCGTTCCAAAGTATGCGCCTGAGATTGAATACGCATGCTGCACTGGAAGGCACGATAATACTGTGTCCGTCCTTGTCGCTGAGCGGAGGTGAAAGGAAAGCAATCGAGGAGCAATGGACAATGCACGACGCATCGTGGGCGCGTGGAAGTTAGAATTTGAACTTAAAGATTGGCAGCAGCAGCAGCAGCAGTGAGGATTGTGTTATATATACTCATTGTTTGTGGGAATTTCTGAGTCTCAATGAAAAATAAACATACAAACCCGACTCACAAAACACATCTAACTTAGATTGGATAAGTTAGACCCCAAGTTGGATTTCCTCCAAGGCCTACCTACCCAGTGGAGAACTCTGCAGGCAACTTCTATGGGAATTGAAGGGACTAAAATGCGGTAATTCACTTCATATCTGAGGCTTCACCTCTTCTCTGATAAAAGTTGGTTCATGGGCGAAAGGTTCATGAAGAGGAATCCGCGATTCCAGCAAGATCCTTCCAATCGGTTTGATCCAGAGCTAGCTCGTATAAATCAGGATAATTTTTCTCTATCACTCTTTTAACACCTTCAAATACCACTCGATTTCCTTGGTCGTTCAGATGCAGACCGTCATTGAGCAAGGACCCGTTATCCGAGCCATAGGCCATAAATTCCTCGTAAAGGTCCAAAAAGCTACAGTCAGTGCATTGGCTGATGGACTTAATAGTCCGACCATACTTCTTCACACGTTCGCATGATCGGTTACCCCACTGAGATTCGTCCACTGGCGGCGGTGCAATTAACAATATTCGTTTACTTTGGGTCGTCACTTTGAGCCAGTCGACTATGTATAATAAGTTCGCCTCGAAGTCCGCCAAGGATACATGCTGCACCTCTCCTTCTTTAACACTATCGTTGGCTCCGAAAAAGACCGTCACTAGTTCGGGGTTTACTGTTGGCACTTGTGTATCGAATTCCTGGGGGAAGATACTCCGAAGAATGTTACGAATCCATTTCGTGTTGTACCCGCTATATCCTCGGTTCAGTACATCCACCTGAAAAAATCGACTTAAGGACCAATCTCTCAACAACTTGTGGGAGAAAATCCCAGATTCCGTACTCGTACCTTCCTCTGCAGAGAATCCTCGAGTAACCCATGCCAACCATAGCTCGCTTGCTGCGTAATGCTGTCCCCCAAGAGCACGATCACCGGTCGTTGTAGCGCCGCCATCGCATCCAATTCAGTGTACACAACTCGAATGCGGCATCCAGCTATCTACCTTACTCAGTTGCTTTCAAACTCGGGACTTGTAGTACTCTCGTGTGTTGTACGGTGCAACTTCCTTTCTGTGAATGATGCATGGATGTGAAGTTGCACCGTTGAAAGTTTCATTTGGGAACTTACCAAGCTGGTTGCAACTTTGAAAGTGTACCGAGCTCTACAGCAAAGAAAAAAAAAACAAGAAGGTGTTGCATACATGCAACGTTTTAGGCTCCACACAGAGTATTTTGGAACAAACTCTTTCATGTACATAGAGAGAGTGGTGAATGTAAGATGTACAGTAATCTCGAATTCTTCAAATCTACGGTAGTATGTCAATTTTCCGGGAAAAGGTACGGCGAACGAAATCTTGCCATATTCGCACGTTTTGGGCAGCACTGTTGTTGGTGATACGAGCAGGGTTCTTGGAACTTGTTACAAAACTCCGAGGCGCGAGGAAGTTAGCCTCAGAAGTTGAAGCGGTACTCACTTTTATCAGCCATCCTACTTGCGCATCCCATGCTGATGAGCCTGCCGCAACGCTCACTGCTAGTTTTCTTCTTTTCTCAGTTCTCTTCTCTTAACACTCACTCCTGGGTTGGGGCAACGCATGGGTTGCACATTTACCATTCGCGAGCATGGTTTCCCGGTTTCCTGGAAGGAGATTACAATTCGCACACAGCAACTTACATACACTTGCTTGCAGAATATAGCAAACAGGACCGATCCTATACCACGGTGGTGTATCCAGCTGTAGTTTTATGCGTACCACGCTTGTTGTGAAGCTTGCCGGTGTAATACGTGTACGTGTGGTATAGTGTGTATAGAGCTCCATAGAAAAGAGTGTTGTATGCATGCAACATTATACTCTCCACTCCGAGTGTTCCCGAACAAACTCGTCAATGTACGTAGAGACGAGAGCTGAAAAGTGGATGCGACCACTTCTCACACTTTCACTTTGAACCAGAGAAGACGTGTACCTACTTGCTACAATTTTGCAGTCGGTTCCACATTTCACACCATGTCGTCTTCTCCGGATAAGGATGACGGTTCCCAAAGCCACGTTCGAAGCGATCAGCAGTCACAGCACCACGACAACCATGAGGAAGGAGTGCATCAGCCTCTCTGGCGACGACTAACAGCGCCCATCGGACGATGGATAAGGACGACCGATGGGGGCAATGCAACAGGATGTGGTCTGTACTACGGGCTCGTCATGGGATACCCTGTAGGCTCCATTATGGCGTACTTGGAAGCCAGAACCCACTATGAGGATCTACAGATGCCTATGTAAGTGCCGTAATCCGTCGCTAACGTGTTGCAGCACAGGAACACGTACCGGGATTTATGTCGCAGGAGGCGATATATGCTAATTTTGGGTCGTTCATGTATTTCTTTCGGACTAAGTTTCGGCTGGTGGAGCTACATGCACCGTCGATTAAATATCTTGGAAACGCGCTATGCGGAACCTAATGGGCCGAGGTAAGTCAGGAGCCGTCGATCGCATCGGAAGAAGTTGCTAATCACCGTTATCATGGGTGCGTGTATATCCAGGGATCGCATTTCCCATGTATGGAGGGGCGGAATTGGAGGATTGTTATTTTCAATTCCTTTTGCGAGTCACATGTCGCCGTCGTTTGGATCTCTGGTTTCGTACATTTTACTCAAAACAGGTCGTATAACTGTAGTTAATTCGAAGGGTCAAGAACCATCGGCTGAGGGAAATCATGGTAATTCTGCGCAGCGTCCCTCCCCATACTCGGTGCTTACAGGTTTTAGGAAGCCTGGAGATGGTTTGCTGGGATTTCCTCCTATCACGCGCCCGACAGCGAGAGCTTTGGAAGCTGAAGTGGAGCACCGACTGGTTCGAGCCATTCCTTACGTGTTATTTTCTGGAATGGTTGGAGTGCTCGCATTCCCGACGTTGCGGATAAGCTCTTTAGATGCTCCTTGGACCCAACTGACAGCTCAAGACATGTAACTGGCATGATCCGTCTTTACGAACACGTGAAGCTTATAGAGATGAATTAGTGCTGCCGAATGGTATTTCCGGTGACGACACCCACTGCATGATGAATGTGCACACATAGCATGGTATATGTAGTGATTTACTAATGTTCATTTTCAATTGCACAGTTCGATGGTAATAGCCTCTGGCTTTACTTCTGCTTTCCCTGGAGAGCAGTGAGTTTGAATGCGACGCTATCTCCATCAAACTCGAAGCGTACAGGAAGACCAGCATTCATCAGGGCTTTACCCGACAGGATGAGAGGCCTTGGGGAGCCAAACTGGTATACTGGATTGTCAGGATCATGGACTATTTTACCCGTGCTAAGTCGCCGCAATGTTCCTGGACAAAGTTCGACAACTCGATAGCGTTTATCAGGGTTTAAGCCTTTAAGGCGAAGACGCGGTAACGTGGAGCCAGTATCCTTGGTCAAACTGAATGCGCATACAAGAGCTTGTTCTACGACAGGAAGACGAGAGAAGAACTCTTCGCTTGTCGCATGCCCATCGTGTAGCCTTTCGGTAGGTGGCTTGGAGGAGGTTATCCGGCAACTTTCACCACAAGCAGGTTGCGTAAAGCCTTCAGCCATGGCTCTGCGGAGTGTGCCCGCGTGAACTACGAACATCCAAGCCGCAGAGTCAAATTTGAACGGCGACCACAGTCGATAAAACCTTCCGAATGTTGTAATCGGTGCAAGCTCTTTCCTCAGCTGAATGTAGTATTCCAGCTCTGCGAGCTCTGATTCCTTGAATGGTGCAAGGTCCATTTCAAGGCCGAACGTTCCGCACAAAGCTACCAGGAAACGGGTTTTCAGAGTAGTATGCCGCAATGTTTGATGATTAGGAACTTCGCTGATGTGTGAGCCGAAAGATGAAGCAGGGTAGGCCAGGGATGTACCGTACTGAATCTTAATCCGAGTGAGCGCATCCGTGTTATCCGAAGCCCAGATTTGAGGTGAGTAGTAAAGCATTCCAGCGTCAAAGCGGCCACCACCACCCGAGCAAGTCTCTATCAGTAGATTCGGAAAATTGTCCCTTAGGGTTTGGAATACCTGATATACTCCGAGCATGTACCGATGGAAGACTTCCCCTTGCTTCTCTGGAGGCAAAGCAGCTGAAAAGGCTTCACTCAAATGCCGGTTCATGTCCCATTTAATGTAATCCGCCTGTGCATCGGAGATCACCCGAAGCAGCGTCTTCTTGATGTGCTCCACTACCTCTGGTCGACAAAAGTCTAGCACTAATTGATTTCGTCCTTCGCTGCGACCGCGTCCTGCCACCTGGAGACACCAGTGGGGATGTCTGCGATACAGCCGCGACTTGACGTTCACCATCTCAGGCTCTATCCAAATCCCAAACTTTAAACCTAACCGACGCAATTCTGCTCCTAAGCCGCGCAAGCCGAATGGCAATTTTGACGTATCTTCGAACCAGTCTCCCAGGGATGAGGTATCATCGTTTCTCCCAAGGAACCAACCATCATCGACAACAAGCATTTCCACACCTATGTTAGCAGCTCTTTGGGCTAGCTTAACAACTTTGTCATGCGTCACGTCAAAATACATGGCCTCCCAGGTATTTAGTAGGACGGGGCAAATATGCCAACGGAATTCTCTTGGAATGACTTTTTCCCGGAAAAGGGCGTGAAAATTTTGGCTTATTTGAGACAGCCCGGAGCTACTGTAGGTCATTACTACTTCTGGAGACTCAAATGATTCCCCTGGAGCCAGATCCCACTGAAACGATGTCGGTTGGAGCCCCATATTGAGGCGAGCGCGACGAGATTCACTGATTTCCACTTCGCCGCGGAAATTCCCGGAGTAGATGAGGGCAAAGCCGTAAGCTCTACCGCTGTTTTCGGAGGGCGGTCCATCCGTCAGAGCCAAAAACGGATTATGCTGGTGAGAGCTGGTCCCCCGCCGTGACTCCACAAAGAAAACGCCTTGATCACACCTGCGCGTACAAATTTGTCTTTCACCCGCCCAAGCTCCTGTATAACATTACAAACAAAAGAAGTCCAGATCGTTTATTGTCTCAGACACAAGCAGATAGTAAACCCACATACCTGAAAGATGAGAAATGTAGTATTCCCCAGCGTGAAAATCCACTGAACAGCTCATCAGTCGTGATACTTTAATAGTTTGTCCATTTCTAGTAGAGACTCCTTCCATTTCCTCCGCAGGAATTTGGCTCTGGTGATACTGATCAGGCGCATTTATTGAGTACTGAACAGGTGCCGAATCTCGGCACCCGCAGGCCGTGGCGCGTTCTTCCCACCTTTCGTACTCGCTCTGGCATCCAAGACCTCCGGCAAGTTCCGCAGACCAGTTAGCGGAGGTTTGGGGATCGTCCGACTTCTCACTACTTGACGTATCCTGTTCTGCTTTGAAGGGGCCTTTCAGGAAGCTCTTGTTGTGAACGATAGACTTGCGAGTGAGAGCGTCATAGTCTCTAAACACTGAAGTCACACACCCCGAAAGCCAAGTGGTGAGTATAAATAAATAAGAAAACAACCGAACCTACTACTCACCGGTGTAAACTAACTCTATTTCCATTCCAGTAAATTCATCGAGCAAAGTAACAATCAGAGTCGACGCTTCTTCCTCATCCAGTTCCTCGTCGGTACGAACACAAGGCAACGGAGTCCTCATACGCATTTTCCCTGCGAATGATACGCAAGCAAAAATGCTCATCTAACACATCAGCGAGCAAGAAATCCCAAAACTAGGATTACGTACCTGGATAAATGAAATGGTTCTTATATACCAGGGGCGAAATAGTACTTCCATCTTCGTATTGAACAACGAACGAAGGGGAGCGGTAGTCGCCGGTTCCTTGATCGCTGTACTCAAGAAGTTTCATGTTCCTTCCTACTTCATCACCGGCATCATCGTTCATCAGGATATGATCATCATCGTGCTCGAGGTTTGGGAGCGCCGACTCCATCGAAATCGGAGGAACGTCCTGCTGTCCCGGTGTTGCCGTTGCTCCATCAGTCGGTTTCCCAACTTCAGAGGGGAGTTTACCTGTGGAGGAATCATTCGCGGTTTTAGAGCTTTCCCTATGCTTTCCAGAGGAAACGTCTACTGCAGCATCGTTTGCTTTGAGTTGCGCAAGATCACTCTCACTCTCAGCTCTCCTAAGCCGTCTTGGGGCATGAGCTTTTGACACAGTTTCCGCTCCTCCTACTGGAGTAAAGCCTTTTCTCGTCGACTCTTCCACCAATTGTTTGACTTCCTCAACACTACCCCCTCTTGCTCTGCGCTTTAGAGCTTTCCCCGACTCATGAGCGTGCCCCAGTGCTGTGGCTGGTGCACGCTGTTCTTTGTCTTCGTCTTGCGCAACTTTGTGTTCGACAACATGTTCATGCCGGGCATAGCGCTGGCTCATATTTTTGCACGGGTGGCAAATGGATTCAACAACAGACGGCATACTCTGTTTTGACGCACCCTCTTTCAACCCTTGAGCTTGTGGGGCAACACTCGGATATGGGTGAGACGATGGTAATTCCTCATTTTCAGGCTCTTCCCCTGTCTCTGACCCATCAACCATTTGTTCCAGCTGAGGCTGAGCAAGCGCAGCCATAGCTTCTGCAACCTTTGCGAATCCCGTTCTGGAAGGATCTTGTTGTTCGGCTGCGCCATGACTCGAAAATGCCTCGGTGCCCTTTTTGCCAACATCCCGGGAGCCTTGAAAGTCGATGTCTTCTGAATGACTGACGTCCCCCGCAGAAACTCCATTAGTTACTCCAACTACATTTTCTTCCATTTTCCGAGGACTACCCGCGAACCCTGGTAGTGTGCTGCTCTCAAGCAATGTCGATACTTCGTGTCTCGGCGGCTTCTTCATTTTTGAAGGACAGTGTACATCCATCTGCATGAGCCTCCATGCGGCATTTTCAATCCTTGCAGCTGTGATGGAATCTTCATCTTCCGTTCCCGAGTTATATATTTGCGCTCGAAACCAGATTGCCCGGAGTGAATCTATATCTTCCTTTGCCAACTGGCTGATGACTTCCCCCGCTGTCACTGACTGAGACGGCTGTGATTCGCATGAATAGCGTTCGAAACACAATAGAAAATTCGTAAACGAATAGTCATTCAACGAACCCGAAACTCTGGGCACCGGTACGTACCTTTGGGTCAAATGGAAGATCGACGTTGGCGTACTGCAGGTACGTCATGTCATCGTTACTGTCGATGCACGGTCCCCAATAGAGGTGCTCTAACCAGCCATTTTTATCGATCCGGAAACAGTACACCGAAGACGCACAACACAGATAAAACGACCGCGTGGCGCTTCGGTAGTAGATCTTCCCTGCCTTGAAGCCAGTACGCGGAGGTTCGTGAGTTCCATGGAATTCTTTCACCTGGGTAGTGGTTCTGCCACTACGACCTCCTTCGTAAGAATGTGGCTCTGAAGTTTGCTTTGCAGCATCATAGTGCGTTCCCGACTGCACCCACGAAGTTTGAAGGGAAAGAACAGATGTGTATGCATGAAATCAGGGAATTCCAACACGGCACCAAGGGGAGTGCAGAACACAGCTGGAACACAACACTTACCGTCGGCATGATTTGCAAGTCTACGACAGTTTGGCTAATTGCGAGGCACACTATGTGAATATTGACCAAATGAGGGTTTCCTTCCTTCTCGTGTTATCCTTTCACACCAATCCAAACAGCGTCAGTGGTCATGACTCACAGCTCTTGAGTCGTGCACGTGAAGTTCATGCGACGAAGCATACCGCCGATACCGGGGTCCAAGATTCTTAAAAGGACTCTACTACGGCAATCTATACTTCAGTATCACACAGGCACAGCTTCATGGGGTTGAATATGCCAACACAGTGTTGGGCGACTCATGAACTTCTGGGTAATCGTGATTGCACAATGAAGACGGACTTTAGCACCCGAAGTTCAGTCAGCCCCGCTGCTTTCACAAGAAGCTAGTAGTTCGCATAGCGTGGAACATTGACAACATTGTGTCACAATACAGTGAGTAACGCTTCTTGTATACAATGTGCGAAACGCTGTGCCACCGACGAGGGGGTATTCGTCCGAGGTGTCATTGTACTCTGAGCAGGGTTATTGGGATTTATTGGACCCTAACGAGATATTTGGAGCCATTGTGAATTTTCCATCTACTTCCAGCCAGCGTAACACTGTACAACGATCATCCAATAGCCAATACCACGTTCTGGTTGTACCGGTTGTACCTGCAATACTCAATACTCCTGGCAAACAAGGTGGCACAGCACACCCCTCCCCAGCTGTTTCCACTAGATGTAAGGCTCGTAGTTCCCGTAGCGTAAAAACATTGAGATCGTGGTGTCACCACACACTTGGCAAATGTTGTACGCTTCCTCATGGGTCATGACTCATGGCTTCGGGTGTAACACCATGTGAAGTTAGTTGGCCATGAGCTTCACATTACCGGTAGTGGTAGAATTGTCGTCCTAAATGAGTCGAGAGTGGCTTAGTTATCCATTTTAAGAGTCGTGTAATGTGGCTTCAGCAAGACAAGTGAATGAGCCAGCTACGGACGCACTTGGTGAACATCGCCCGGAGAACGCGTCGGTATGTCATTCCGGAAGCACTTGTGGACGCTACACAGAGGTTAGATAAGGCATTGGCTCATGTTTCGGGGATTTCTCGGCGACGGACTCGGGATTTGATTAGCAACAATAAAGTCGCGGTCAATGGAAAGAAAACGAAAAAATTAAGCAAGGAAGTGCAAGGGTACGAAGTGGTGGAAGTCCCACTGGATGCTGTCCCAGACGCCGAATCACGGCAAAATGCACACTTTGACTTTGAGGTACTCAAACTCAACAAATGGTTTCTAGCGGTGAATAAGCCTGTTGGAAAACTATCCCAACTAAAAGAGTCCTCTGAAGAGGAGCCAAGAGAGCAACAGAGCCCACTGGAGCACGAAGTCAAAACTCTACTGGCGCTACACTACAATGGACTCCCCGGCTTTGTTAAAATGATCCATCGGCTGGATAGGATTACATCGGGGGTTTCAGTATTTGTGCTGAAGCGCAGTTTAATGCCACATCTTCAGGAGGCCTGGACCGATGGTACAGTTGAGCGACGTTATCGAGCAATTGTACAAGGTAACCCACCCTGGAATTTCAAGACCGTTCGAGGACCAATCGCTCGGGATCATAATCACCCGTGGAAATTCAAAGTCTCAGGCAACGGCAAGACGGCGCGCACAGTAGTGTCTATAGTGGCTCAGGGGAAGGGCTATGCTGTAGTAGACTGTGTGCTAAACACCGGGAGAACCCATCAGATTCGCGTTCATCTCTCTCACTTGGGCTACCCAATCGTCGGTGATTATTTATACGGCTATGAAGAGGAGATCCATGCGAGAAACTCTGCTGAGCGTGTCATGCTGCACTCTCATTCTGTTAAGTTTCTCAAGGAGGTCCGGAACATACGGTTAAATGTGACTGCCCCGCTACCACAGAAATTTATTGAGTATCAACAGGCTGCACGACCAGTAGACGTGCTGTTGGATGATGAGGAAGAGGCAACAGATACAGAAGAAACAGGTGCACTAGATACTGAAGAAGAGGATGAGTTCATCGCAGATACTATGAAGGCAGGAGATACCACGGCGCAGAACCGGTTGGAAGCAATGAGGGAACTTGCTCAAACTAGTTTCCACAACGAGGATAAACAGTGCTCCACAAGCCTTCAAACAAACGCTCGAAAGCAGGGTACAGATAGTACAGTTTCAAGTTCAAAGAGCGTGCGATTTCAATTCGTCGATGAAGATGATAGTGAGAATGAAGGTGATACAACAGTCCCTAGCAACCAAAACAACACCAATTATGATTGAGCAGCCATTCGAGCGCGCCGTCTTTCTCCTCGAGCAACAGCTTGGAAACCTGTTCTGATAGCTTGTACCGACCTGTTTGAACCGCAAGTTTTGCAGGTCATAAAATATAATCGAGTTGTCGGCTCTCTCGTTAACTCTGTTTCCAACGACCGGCACATTCGACATGTCACGTATTCGCTAATGTACTTGCGCAGTAAGGACTCCATATACTTGGCTTGCAGCCTTCCCTTAATGACGAGCTGTCTTTTTCCATCAATAGATCCTGTTGTACCCAATTCTGATAAGTAAAATGTCATAACGTGGTTTAAATCGCGCTTAAGTGAGTCGCAGATTTCACCAAAGTTCGTCCAAGCAGTACGAGTAGTACCCACTCGCGCAACCTGAGGAGGTTTCAATTTCTTGCGTGATTTGCTAGTCAACTGAGGATTATTCTTCAGCACTTCATTATAGCCCTTTTCTAGCATCTGCAAACCATGCTCTGTAACTCACCACACACGCAGGAAACAGGATAAAGCGAGTACAAACCCCGTACCTCTTCATACGTCGGCTCTTCTTCTCCATCGTCCACGTCTGGCGCAAACTCGACTGGAACTGAGGAAAACCCTTGTTCTGGTACTAATCCTTCAGCCACTGCTCAGGGAGACAAGGAAAGAGTCTCGTATGGCACACCATGAGGGGAGGTGTCTGTCTTCTGGGAAGTCCACTTACGCTCTTTACGGTTGGCTTTCTTCTTCTTTTTCTTTTTGGAGGGATCAAACATAGCTTGCACATCCTGTATAACCAAGAAAAAGAACACGAATAAGTCTAAATACGCCATGACACGGAGAGTAAGGGCTCTTTTCATGTAGAATGGCAAAACCATTCACGGCATGTGCTCTCGGTACATATCACTTACAGCATCCTGTATCTGAGAGGTGGACGCAGCCACTTCCTGCTCTTTGTTCTTATCTTCTTCACTCATAGTGATGAAAGGACAGTAATATAAAGCTATAGAAGAGTAGAAAATGCTCAAGAGCACTGGACTTCCCTCCTTTGAAAAACAAAAGCCTGTATCAATTGTTTCAAGGTGATTCTTCCGGTTCAACTACAACTACAAAGCATGTAGATGTATGAACATGCAAATGGTATCAAAGAAGTCAGAAACGAATGTATAGCCGCGTAAATGGTCGGAAAAGACGGAAAAGGAGTTTGAGACATAGGCGCCAAACATTTGTTTCAGTTAGAGGCGGAGGAATTTATTGCTTCGCGTTGTCGAGGTTGGCAGCTATGAAGAGTCTCCCAAAGGTGAGGTAAACACTCTGCGTTAACCACTAAACTGCTAACTGCTGTTATCTCAAGAGGTACCAGCGGAAAGCGCCACGAACTCTGGTTCAGTTGCTGATTCCAGATTCCGATTGAGGTAGTTTAACATTTCGGCTCTTACGTTTTATCGGTCGCCTTGCGGTGCTATCACCATATACATCCGTACACATGGCATCGAGCTGCTCGATTCGAGCACCGCTTCGCAGTTTATGCTGATCATCTATCAGGGCCTTGTAAAAGCAAAAGGGTTTCACAGTAAACGAGGAGTCGAATTCGAGGTAGCATTCAGCGCTTGGCGCTCTATCTCCACAACAAGAGTGCGACGGGTTTCACAGTAAACGAGGAGTCGAATTCGAGGTGATTCAGGCCAGCATTCAGCGCTTGGCGCTCAATCTCCACAACAAGAGTGCGACCAACACCAAGACGGGAACAATCCGGATCCACATAATAAGCCCGCAGTTCGTTCTTCTCAACTACAAGCGCCCCAAAGCCGGCAATTTCGCCATTCAATTCTGCGACAAGTCGCAGTTCATTCTCAGGGTTGGCACGAAAGTCCTCGACACGCTCTTCATGCACAGGTGCTGACCAGCTATCAAGCACCGTCTTTCTCATAATCACGTGCTGCCGTTTCATGAACGGCGCGATAATGAATCCTTAAAAGCTTCGCAGCGAAGCCTTCGCTGCGTCAGCAGATGTGCCTCCACGGCTCATGCTAAGCCAGTCATTATTCAACAGAGGACACTAGTAGGAGCACTAGAGCGTCCATCCATCCATCCATTCCGCATCTTGCATCCAAGCTCGATATTCCAAATCCCCAACCACACCTCAACAGTTCAGTTTTGCGCACACACACACAAATGTGACAGATAGCCCACCGGCCGGGAAGTTGACCGCATCCTCTTAACGAGGAGCGGTATGCGCCCGTGTTAAGCAGCGACGGGCCCGCTGTTCCTGCAGCCTTTGCGCAATCGAACTTCATTATCGAAGTTAAGCTGCCGCTCTGACTTCAACTTCAACCAACAACTGGTACAAAATTGAAGTTTGGCCAGTTGATGCGAAAGGTTCGGGATTATTAGGATCCGGAGCGGAAGGCGAAAAATTCTTTTTTTTTTTCTTTCAAGGTTTTCGAGTCTTTATCGACCAAGATAAACGGACAAAAGAAAGTCAACATGCGTGTGCTTAGCATCGTAACTTTATTGGGCTTGGCTTCCATGGCTGCGGCCAACCCAGACTGGGTAGCTCAACAAAGATCCCCCAAGAACTCCATTCTTACCTTCTCTGTGTCCCTTCCCGAGTCCAATTTGGATAAGTTGGATCAAATCTTCAAGGAGGTGACGGATCCCGATAGGTATGTTGGTTTATACATTTTTCTTGTTATGCACTGCAGTGAGCAGGAAAAAAGCGCCCACAGCGGGCTACACTTCGGCAGGGCACTGTTGAAGGGGGCATCCTAGGGAACAAAAAAGGGTATTCCTAGGAATTCCCCTCACGTCCTCTCGAAGAGAAATAACAAAAAGCATGAGGGGTTGTGTTGAAGTGACGATGAAAGGGACAACGGGACCCTAGGGGTATCACGCCTCGTTCCTCTGTTGTGGGAAACGAAACCACTGCACTTGATAATCAACATTCCTCTCTACTGTGTTGCAACTGCAGCCCAAAATACGGACAATACAAGGAACCCGAAGAGCTTAACCGCTTGACGGCCACCCCTTCCCACATTCTCAAGGAGGTATGGAACTACTTCGAACAGAACGGAGCCAAATGCAAGGCCTTCTGGAGCCATCTTGAGTGTGGAGCCACCGTAGAAGAAGTCGAGGCTATGTTCAACACCGAAGTCCATGACTTCCAACACAAACTGTCCGGAGCTGTAGCATTGCGCATCAACGGAAAATTCACATTCCCTGAGGAGCTTCAAGGAAAGGTGAACTTCATCTCTGGATTGACCCAGCTCCCAGTACCTCGTTACGGAAGATCTCGTAAAATTGATGTACAACAATACACCGTTGTGCCCGAAACGCTGACCAACGTGTACAACATCCAAACAAGCGGAAGCTCCAGGACCAGCCAGGCGGCCGCTGAGTTCCAGAACTACCCTCCTTTCCTACCCTCTGACTTGAAAACATTCATCTCCAAGACCGGTATCACTTCCTTCACCATTGGAACCAAAATTGGTCCCTTCAACCCTGGATACGCTGGAGCTGAATCCGATTTGGACGTACAGTACTTGGGAGCTGTAGGTGAAGGAAACGACAACTGGTACTGGACTGAACAGCAATGGATGTACGAGTTCAGCAACCAAGCTCTCCAGAAACAGAGAAGCGATCTTCCTGACATCATCTCCATGTCCTATGGATGGTCCGAAGCTCAACAATGCCAGATTGCTCCCTCCTCAGAGCCTTGTTCCAACGGAGGCGGAAGTGAAGCCTTTGTTAACCAGGTGAACACTAACTTCCAGAAACTCGGAGCAACTGGTGTTACTTTGGTTGCCGCTTCCGGTGATGCTGGAGCCCATGGCCGATCTGATGCTGGGTGCAGTGCCACCAAGTGCAACCCCGCTTTCCCCGCGTCGTCTCCCTACCTCACTGCTGTCGGCGCTACCATGTTCAGCAGCGTCACTACCGGAGGAAACTCCCCCATCTGTAACGAAGTATCCTGCGCTACTGGAGGTACCGAAACTGTGTGCACCTCTAAGGGTGGAGCAGCCTTGATCACATCTGGTGGAGGTTTCTCGAACTACGCTTCTACCCCCGACTACCAGACTAACGAGGTCAACACCTACATCAACACCCAAGGAGCCGTCCCACCATCTAACGACTACAACAGCGGAGGCCGTGGATACCCAGATGTTGCTGCTCTTGGCCATGCTTATTACATTGAACTCAACGGCCAGGAAGCTCAAGTAGATGGTACTTCCGCATCGTGCCCTGTCTTCGCTGGAGTGATCGGTCTGCTAAATGCCTACCGTGTAGAGAACGGTAGATCAACCATCGGCTTTGCCAACCCTCTCTTATATAAGATCGCCAGAGAGCACCCTAATGCCTTCAATGACATTACAACTGGAAACAACTACTGCACCGAAGGACAATGCTGCAGCACTGGTTTTACTGCTACCAAAGGTAAGTGCATTACACAAGTGTTGTATGCCCGTTTCATTCGTTAAAAAGTTTTGCATTTTTGTATTTGCAGGTTGGGATGCAACCACTGGTCTCGGAACACCTAACGTAGCCAACCTTCTTTCCGCTCTTCAAGCAATTGATGGACTGAAGGCTCCTTCCCAGAAAGTCCTCAACTTGGGAAAGACTCTCCGTGGAAACTTTTAAGATGATTCATTTGTTCTATACTGCGACAACACATTTGGCAACGGAGAAGGAATAGCAAGATAAACGAGTTGCTTCGTTGTAAATAAGGACGCAGTAGATGCATAAATATGATTGTCTAACCCATACGGAAAAGTAAATTATTGATCGATTATTGAACATGCATAGAGCCACGTAGTTCCGCGACAGAGACGGGTCGAATAGAAGTTGCGGATGCCATTTTATCCTCGCCATGAGGCGCCTCTTCGTGTTTAGGATTGCTTTCTCCCCTAAGAATGCGAACAACATCCTCCCTCGCCGCTTGTTCCGTGCTGCGAAGACCGCGTCCTTTCCGAGACACAACCGGGTCCAGGCTCGATGCCTTTTCGGCTGCAGTTTTCTTTCGATTCGACTCAGAGGGATCGAGAAGGAGCTGCAAAGAACTATTCAATCCTTCCGGATTATTTGTCAAACCAGCAGAAGAGGCAAATATCGTCTGGGCCGATTCTCGAGCGCGCGAGAGATGGGAGGCCTCTGACTTTTGCTGTTGCAATCTATTTCTGTATGCGTTTGCAGCAGAGCTTTCTTCGGTGTCATTAACGTCCTGGATAGAGGGTGCTCGGGGTGGCTTCAGCGTCGGTTGATGCTTTCGAGCAATGGAGGTACCGCCGATTCGCTGAGATGAGGGTGGTGAGTCGGTCTCCTCGTTGGTTTCGGTGGCATTGATTTGATCAAGAACTTCCGCGAGCGGTTTACCACCACGCGTAAGCTCATAAAAGTGAGTCAGTTCGGAAACTCGCTGTTCGATTATTCCAAGGAACTGCATAATGTTTCCGTCGCTGACGCCGGTGGCAGCAAGACTTTCGGTGAGACTATCATCAGACGACGAAGCCAGCTGCAACAAATCACATCCAAAGAAACGTGATACAACAGGTTCAAAACCAGCCTTCGCAGGTTCCTTACCTTCTGGAAGATGGAGTGGATGCCTGGACGGGCTGCCTCCAACTGTCGAAGTGCCTTCTCATTTTGATTGTCATGCTCCCGGGTAACTTTTTCCAGAGTCTGTAGCTTACTTTCTGCTTCTTCGTACACCTCTTGCCTGGACTCCTCTGTAACTGCTCCGTGGTTTTCAGCCTCGCCAACAGCAGAACGCAGACGAGAATTCTCTACTTCCAGCTCTTTGATCTCCTTGTTCAGTTCGTTAATCATATTTATCTGAGAATAGTTATTTTCCTCGGAGCTTTGAAAGGCGTCTACCATTTCGTCGATGCTCGATATTCCCGTCTGTTCTTGAATGTTGGCAAAAGCATTCTCGAACGAGTCCAGCTGCTTGCTCAATGCTGCTCTATCTGTTTCGCGCTTGGCATTTTCCCATGAGTGCTTCGCCGATTTATGACGAAGGGTAGCCTCTTGAGCGAGGGTCATCTGCTGTGCACCGGTACCCGTATCCCCAGAAGCAAGCTGCTTAAACAGGTCTTCTTCGCCAATGCTTTCTTCCTGAACAGGCTCGAAACCAAGTTGAGATTGTTCCATAGCGTTCTCCTCAAGCGCTTGTTGGAATTTCTGCTCAAACTCTTTCGCTTCTTGCTCAATTGTCGCTTCTAAGTACTGCACAACCAATATGTACACACTATATCGTACGATCTACTCCGGAGCTTATGAAATAGACATACCTGGATTTCTTTTTCACATCGATCTCGCACGTCACTGTGCTCCCGTAACTCACCCTGTAGCTTTTCTATCTCCTCCTTCTTCCGTTCCACTTCACTTTTCTGAAAACACAAGAATTATTGCAATAAGCAAAAAAAATTAACAGCTCTGAAGGTGGACAACAGGCTTACTGTCTTGTTGACGATATTTTCGCGTTGAATCTTATCCCGTCGAAGGCTCTCGATATCCTTTTTGATGCTTTCATTTTTTGCTTCCCGATCATTTAGCCTCTTCCTGGCAAGATCTAGGCGATTTTCGGCCATCTTGATATTTTTCTCTAGCCGGCGCGACTCCTCTCGAGTATCTCTTCCTTGCAGCGATTTGCGGACATCGTCCAACTTCCCTTTAGAGATCTGCACCGGCAATTCAGCGCATGGCTTTCAATGGAAGGGAGTTAAGGTACAAACACTTACCTTCATTTTACGGTCAAGTTCGTCTGCTCGCCTCTTTTCCATCTCAATCTTGCGGTTGAAGTTCTCGTTCTGATTTTGGAGTTGTTCAATAGTATCCTGTTGACCTCTTTGCTCGACGGGATGACCAGTGGTGACCGTTCTCTCGGTCATGGAATGCTGTGTTGAAGGGCGCTTCCACTCCCTCCATCCTGTTCGGCTCTCTCGTGCTGAGGAAGACCTCGCTTGGCTTCCACCACCTTGAGTCAGGTTGAGCCGCGGGACATCTGTTCTCTGGCGTTCTCCGCGTTGCTCCGTGTCTTTGTTGTCATCCCCGTGGTTCATTTCTTCATCCATCATGACATCTTCCTCCGGGTACGCGTTCTCCTTGGATTTTCCTCCTTCATCTTCCTCCTCGAAATGTGTCGGTTGAGCGGGACCTGCAGGTTTTTGTTGCTGCAAAGGATCATACCGCCGCCTCCCGGAGGTCGTTGCCGACGACTGGGATTTAGCCACAGGCTTGGGTCTTTCAGGCCTCTTTGGCTGCTGTGTTGCCCCGGCATGGGAGGAACTGGTAGGTCTTTCCTGCTCGGACCCCATTTTGCAGGTTCCCTCCGGAGGTCAGTCACCCAGAAAAAAGTGTTTCCTCTCTTCCAGAGAGACGGTGTTCACTTGGAATCAAGTGATTTAGTGGTTTAAGCCTCAATGCCGTGGAATGCAAGCGTCAATCACAGTAGGGCAATGAGTAGCTTAGCATGAACGCGCCAAATCGGCCCTTTTTCTGCCGACGGCTGAAGAAATACGACTTTTTCTTCGTGAAATTATCCCCTCAATTAATGCCTAACACCCTCAGGAATACTGCTTCCCATACGCGCATCAACTACTGGAATTAGCGATTCATGTAGCGAGGAGTACAGTATCCATTCCTTGTGCCGTTAAGTTGTTGCGACCGCCTTTTGCGACTTGTCTGATTATCAAAAAGCTGGCTTAGCACATCGGAAACATAGTACCATTCACGTTGACTGTAAAATATGCTTTCCATACTAATGCATGCTACCTTTTACTGTGATGAAGATAAAACAGCGATATTTCCTGATTCTCCGGAACTGCTGGTGTTGCGGCCACACTTCCACTTCCGCTGAGTGTTGCAAGCAAGGTGTGGAAGTGGCCAGTGCATACTACATTAGTTCCAAACCTTGACGTTCCACATGCCCTTTACAAATATCATAGAATCAGCCATGCGTGGAGTGCTGTTGAGAAATCCTCCCTTGTTCAAATTGATGCCACATAGCCGGCATCCGTCCACACCTTATTGAGGAAACCAGTCGCAGATGGAACGCATCGGTATTTACATGAGCTAATTTTGCATGAATTAGCTTCCCAAATTGGTTATTTGTCTGGCAATTAACAATCTGCATAGGGTGTATTGAATCGTGAAACCCGACGCAGACTTCGAGTCCACCCTATTCCACTATTAACTATCGGTATTCGCTTCAACATAAACAGAGTCATGATGTTGACTACCATTATTTATATGTCGATGCAGCTATGCTTTCGTTCCAACTCTACCGTAAGGGCGCGCAACACTGAGCGTCTCCCTGTGCAACTCATTCGTGCCCTGTGATTCAGGCTGTGAACTTGCCAAGTTGGAGGAGTTCACGTGTACATATGTATGTCACACCATGGGCCACTATGTGCACTAGAACTACATAATGGAGTATGTGGAGGCTTCACTGGGGGCTTAGCATTTAATCAATAGGCACCCCATGTACACATCAGCGCTCCTAGGAGCAGAGTGTAGGACCAAGAGCTTCGACTCACCTGAGTTTTGGAGTTTCTTCCGTGAGCACTCCCAACAGAAGAGCCTACGCAAGCATACCAACTGCAGAAACACAGGCATCACAGAGTAATCCTTTAACTTCCTGTCCGATTCCTCCATTCTAAATTACTGTGCCCCCGTGTGGGTACTGGTGCAAATTCGGAACCGCCGCCCAGTGTCCGATTCATGCGCTCAGAAAGACGGAGATTTTGAAGGACATCGCAACTTGCTCAGCCCTTGCATACGTGATAATCGCTATCAAAGCAGTGGGAAGAGCTTGCAGAGTATGTCCTTAAGACTGGGCTATGACTCATTCCGCAGTCACACGCGTTTGCTATTGGTCCCGTGTTGGAGCCAGTCGAACTATCCGAGCAACGTAAGCTCAACCAAGACGGCGAGCATCCATTCAAGGGGCTATGTGCGCGGACATGTGCCCGATTCCAGGGCAATGTGTGACATTATGTGTCAAGCTCTGTCAACAGGAACAGCGGAGCTGGAACTTCAGTACACCGGGCGCGTTATTTTCGCCAAGCAAGCGCAGAATGCCTCAAGCACGCTATGGTTTTCTCTCTCATGACGATCCCGAAACGGCATGAGAACCTTCGACGCTTAAAGCATGCTTTTGAAAGTTTTGAGTACTCATTGATGTACTACTCAATGGGTGCTACTTCAAGGGAAGTGCCTCACGCTCGCAAGTTGCAACTCTCCAATCGCATCGCAAGCTGGCTTCTTCCTCCCACTCATCGCTTGCATGAACACGCGTTTCCAATATCGTAGCGGGCTTTTTGCACTCGCTCAAACTGCGGATTTCCTCTTGGTATGTGCATCCGGAGTTTGGAAGTATCCAACTGAAGTACGTGTTCTCCACCAATTGTAGCATCGAAGTTCGAAGGCTGGCGAGCAGGCACGAACAGGAATGGTGGAGAGCTACATGTGCCTGTATGAGCTCTCGCGGGCTCTCGGAAAGAGCCAGAGCAGCTGGATATCTTGGGATGCCGGCTGCAGTGCCAGGAATCCTGGAATGGTGGCAGGAAAACTTTCCTTTGGCTGTGGTTTTCCCTCCGGAGAAACCAGCAGAAGAATACTTGGCCGAGGATTGATAGTACCAGTTGTGGTTATTCAATCCGATACAGTGAATAATTATAACAAGCAAAAGGTATATTTTCGCGTCAACAGATAAACGAAGCTTAATAAAAATGCGCTTCCTTAGTTTCGTCACTCTTTTAGGCATCGCTTCCGTAGCTGCTGCTTCCCAGAATGACTGGGTTCGGCACGAGAGAAGCCCCCGTGATACAGTTTTGGACTTCGATGTGGCTCTGCCCGAGAGCAATTTGGATCAATTAGATGCCATTTTCTATGCAGTAAATGATCCCGACAGGTAAGTGCTCAAAGAATGACGAGAAACATCGAAAAGGCCGTTTTCGAAGCTGGCCGCATTCCATCAGAACAAGTTCCTAAGATGGCTCGCATTTGTTCGTCGCTGTTGTTTGTTTTTCTCTGTGTTCTAGGTGCCCCATGGTTGCCCCCCTGTTGAGGGGTCCCCAGTTTTTTTGTAATTTTGCGGGAAGGTGTGAAGGAAGGGTGTTCTGTGGTTGCGCGCGATCTCAAGGTGGAAGCGAGAAGTGCTTCCGCGGAAGAAAAAGCGTGTTCTCAATGGGTATTCACTTGCTCTTTTCTTTGGTGCTTTTTGCAGTCCTTATTACGGGAAATTCAAAGAACCAGAAGAACTCAACAAGTTAACTGCAACTCCTTCCCATGTCTTGAAGGATGTTTGGAACCACTTCGAAAGCAAGGGAGCTCGCTGCAAAGCTTTCTGGTCTCATCTCGAGTGCCGAGCTACTGCCGAAGAGATCGAAGACATGTTTGCCACGGAAGTATACGAATTCGAGCACAAACTCTCGGGGGACAAAATCCATCGCGTGCACGGAGAATACCAATTCCCGAAGGCATTGGAAGACAAGGTCGAATTCGTGGATGGCCTTACTGAAGTCCCAGATGGACGTTTCGGTCGTGTACGCCCTCAAGTAGATACCCAAAGCTACACCACTGTACCGGAAACTCTGCAAAAAACATACAACATCAACAAGAAAGGAAACTCGAAGAGCACTCAGGCCGCTGCCGAATTCCAAGGATACCCGGCAGTCTCTTCCGACGATCTTAAGACTTTCATCTCCAAAACTGGTATTGATTCTTTCAGCCTTAAGAAGAAAATTGGACCTTTCAAGCCTAGCAACCCTGGTGCTGAGTCTACCCTTGATGTCCAATATTTGGGCGCAGTTGGACAGGATAACTCCAACTGGTACTGGACCGAAAAGAAATGGATGTACCAGTTCTCAAATGAAGCCTTGAAGCGCTCCAAGGACAACCTTCCGGACGTGATTTCCATGTCCTATGGATGGGCTGAAAACCAGCAATGCAAAATTGCCCCAGGCTCCAAGCCTTGCGGCTTCAGTGACGGCGGCAGTGAGGATTTCGTTAAGAAGGTCAACACGAACTTCCAGAAACTAGGGTCTAGTGGAGTAACCCTCCTCGCGGCATCCGGTGATGCTGGAGCTCACGGACGCTCTGATTCTATGTGCAACTCTGACAAATGCACTCCTAGCTTCCCTGCCTCCTCCCCCTATGTGACCGCGGTCGGAGCAACAATGTTCCGCAACGTGAGGACTGGCGGCTCCAGCCCAATCTGCAGTGACAAGACCTGTGCTGTGGGTGGTGAAGAAACCACTTGCACGTCCAAGGGCGGTGCTGCATTGATCACGAGCGGTGGTGGATTCTCCGAGTATGCCTCCATGCCTGACTACCAGAAGGACGCTGTGCAGAAATATCTTCAGAACTCTAGTGCCGTCCCATCTAGCAGCGACTTCAACTCGAACGGACGTGGCTACCCTGACGTCGCCGCTATCGGGCATGCTTACTACATTGAGCTGAACGGACAGGAGTCTCAGGTGGATGGTACCTCTGCTTCTTGCCCCGTCTTCGCTGGTGTGATTGGTCTTCTCAACGCTCACCGCCTTGAGAATGGCGGCAGTCCAATTGGCTTTGCTAACCCGCTCTTATACAAGATGGCTAACAATCACCCATCAGCCTTCAACGATGTCACTAGTGGCAACAACAAGTGCACTGAAGGAGAGTGCTGCAGTACTGGTTTTTATGCTGCTCCTGGCTGGGATGCCACCACCGGTTTGGGTACTCCCAATGTAAAAGAAATGCTCAGCGCTCTTGATGAAGTCGATGGCCGCACCGGCAAAAACACTGGTCCTGGAGGCTTCTACCAAAACGCCAAAACACTACGAGGTGATAGCCAATAAATAAATTGAGCCTTAAGGATTATACTCTAGTTGAGTATACGTGCCTCAAAAAACCTCGTCGTCGTTAAGCGTCAAAATAGACTATTTGTCTTTAACATTAATACATGGTTTACTTACTATTTGTTTATAGGTCAGTTTCCACCTTATAGCACCATCCTGAGTTTGGCGATGTTAACTCGCTGATTCCGATGGATTCACTTCCAGCGTAGCAGCTCAGGCCTTTCCCATATGGTAGTGAGAGAATGCCGGGATTGTTACACAGATAAAACATTGTCGACTTCCACCATCGTCTACAGAATTCATTCTGTCCCCACTTTGTTGTGTCGAAGAAATTTGACGAACATGCGTCGGCATAGAGACGATTCCACGTTGAAGAGCGCATCCCTCGCTGCAGTTTGTCTGGCTTTCCTCGGCTGTGTTCTCCAGGTCCCTCCTGCGGATGCGATTTCCATCGACGAATTTGGAGCCAAAGCAGGCGAATTCACCCCCGAGGCGGCCGAAACAAACAGTGAAGCTTTACGGAAAGCGCTGTACTGGGCTAACGACAGTTCCACCGACCGCACGGTGCAGGTTCCAGAATCCAAGGGCTATTTGGTGTTCAATGCCACTGTTCGATCTTTGTACAATGTCACGCTGGAAGTCGACGGAAATCTCACCATGGCTCCGAATATCTCGTGGTGGCCTTATAAGTCCCAAAGACCCTACTACTTTTCGCTCCTTGCAGTTCTGGATTCCTCGCTCATCGAGATCCGGGGTACGGGGCTTCTAGATGGTCAAGGATATAATTGGTGGTGGGCAAAGTTCCTCGTAGAACATGTGAGTCGGCCCTTCATGATCACCATGGATCATTGCACGGACGTCGAGATCCACGGAATTACTGCAATCGATTCTCCCAAGTGGCACTTCAAACTCTATCACATGAGGCGGTTACATATACATGACATCACTATACGTGTTGACATATTCAAGCAGAAGGAAATGATGATTGAGCATGGCTATTGGATGGAGCAGGAGAACGAATTGGGAGGACTCCCGATATTTCCTCTAAACACGGATGGAATTGACCCGAGGGGTGTTGACGTCTTAATTGAGAACGTGCATATTGAGAACTTCGACGATGCCGTTGCCGTAAAGCCTTTAACTAGTGAAGATCCTACATTCAATTGTACGAGGAATGTGACAGTAAGAAACTCTTTTGTTAGATATGGCGTTGGGATGACAATTGGCTCTGTTCCTCCTCATCCATCTACGAGTTGCGTTCGCGATGTTTTCTTCGAAAACATTACTTTCGAATCGCCCATTAAGGCCATATATATCAAGACAAATCCTGGAGACAAAGGGGATGGAATCATTGACAACATTCACTATACAAATATATCGGCCAGTAACAGTTTCTGGTATCCCATTTGGATTGGTCCCCAGCAGCAGCATCAGCCTGGCAAGACGGGTACAGGCTGCAGTTTCCTATACCCGATAATACCGGAGTGTCCTACACAGCCTCGGGTAACAGTGAGCAACATTTTTATCGAGGATGCTACGTTCACGCATGGGTGGACTCTTCCGGGTGTTCTCTTATGCAATGAGACCAACCCGTGCCAGAATTTCGATTTCAAGCGAGTCACTAACGCTGGGAAGTTTGTCGTGCAGAAAGACTATATCTGTAAGAATGTGGCATCGAGCAACTGCAGCGAATGTTCTCCTCAGCCTGGTTGCTTCTGATTCCCTGATTTCGTGACACCTCTTTCGGATAAATCCCGTTTCAATGGTATCAGACGCCCGAATCCTGTAGTCCGCTGGTCGCGGACTACTCGTCATGGTCAACAGTGCATGAGCTCCAACCACCTCAAATTGGCCCAAGCATGATCATCGCCCCCTTCTGAGAATATTATAATTATACGCCTCGTAGGCAATGAGCTATGCAGGCATGACGACAGATCTCTCTGGATATTGTATCATGCGAAATCGGCATTCTGCTTGCCTTCTCTCAAGAGATGTCGAGAGGCGTCCAAACTGATTCGCAAACCCACAGATGCGCATATGTAGCGTGCTAGTTTTGTCCATTCTCCAAAACGATAGTTGGACCATTGTACGTCCCTGATGGGCTTACAGTTCTTCAAAGACAGTGTAGCTGAGTGAAGCCTTTTGCCGTCGGCACCAGTCCATTGGATAAATACCTCGCTACTCTCCTAATCAAAACTAGTTACTACACTTATCCACCTCTTGTATCCAGGTGGGTCTCCATCATAGACCTCTCGTGGTCCCTTAAGGTCATCGACGTGGAATCGAGCTGCAATGCCTAGCTCCAATTTCGTTGAAAAGACGTATCCCTCCACCTTCTTGATCCTGCAGCCATTCATAATAGTGAAACAACAAAGAGGTGATTTTTGTCGGAGCCTCAGTCTCGTGTACGGCAACGTCGACATCAGGCGTCTCCACAGCCTTGGCTTCCATACTGCCACTGGCTGAGTCACAAGATTCTCCATCACCAGGTAAAAATACCTGTTCGCCGTGTACATTCTCCATTGACTCAAGATTTCGAACTTCTCTCTGAAGAATTCAGCTGATGTATCAGAGAGAGAACAGATTCTCATGTCCATTCTGGTCTGGTGATTCCAGCTTCCGCCGATTTGATGGGCAAACTCCAAGCACGAAATTCGCTTCCCTCTATGTATAGCTAGTGGAGAACTCGCTTCTACCTGACTCCAGGTCACTCGAAAAGAATTGCTGCGCCAGTTGATATGAGCAACCACTCTGATCCTATGGACGCATCAGAGCGATAAACACGATTATCGTGGATGTTCCAGTTGCTTAACTCATGAAAATTGTCACGGAAACTAAACTTAGAGCCTCGGCGTCACCCGCGAGACTAATTGTTTCTTTTTTAAAATTTTGGTGGTTAAAAAATTTGTTCTTTCATTATATTTTGTGTTTTGAAATTTTATCGTATTGACGAGCACCAGGACCCAGGCAGTTAGCGCGGGAAAACGTGTTCCATTGGCCATTTTGACTAAATGTCCGAATTCGTAGAATGCCACCAGGTTCGAATAAGAGAAAACAGAGTTCCTTCAATACAGTCAACAAGACTACGTATTGATATTCTTGTTGTGATGCATTGGCATAGAAATTGGAAGTTACCAACACCTGTGTGTGTATTCGGGAGACGAGACAAAGGTCGCTCGTGAAGAGGATGCCGTCAACTTCCTTGACCGTTGGGCTATCTGTCACATGTCACATGTGTGTGTGTGTGTGTGTGTGTATGAACCATACAGTGTAGTGTTCAGGCAAAATGTCCTCTCCCAAACTGAAGCTTAGTGAAAACAGGTTTGGCACGTTCTTGGATTGGTGAAGTCAGTACGGCCGCACTGCATCCACAGAGGAGTCAACACACGTCGGCACACGTGTAGGTTTTCGCGCCGCCGATGTATCTACTTTACCACTACATCGGAACAACGCATCCCAGGAGCCTCAGCCGATCTGCAACCGAGGCTCCCACCTCGGTTCGTACCATTAGTACAGTCCAATAGCATGGCACGCAGTTGGTAGGACGAACATACATACATTGTATTTGTTCATTTCAACCTCGGAGTCTGAAACGGCGATGGAGAATGAGGACGTGGAGGATCAGGGTACTGCCGAACGTGTATACCACACCATACATGGATAAGCAAACGACAAGACTGTGATGGGGAAACAGAGACTTTGTATTATTCGCCAAGTAAGATGCCTCATAGGGTAAATAGGAATAAGACAACGATAGTTTCCATACTCCGCATACTTCATGAAAATGTTGTCTTCCTATGTCAGTATACAACCACTGCCGAAACGAATGCACAACATAGTTCCCCCTCTTCAGTTCAATCATTCAAAAAGTTACAGTTATGATGGAGCTAGCCTAGACGCTGTAAATCCCAGGTGCCGGGTTATCGAGTGTTCAACAGCACTACCATGATGAAGAATGGAACCAACTCCTACTGTTCACTGTTTATCGCGTGAAAAAGCGCGTTTGCTGCGTCGATTAGATGCCAAATTCGAGAAAGAACGAGAAAGGTCTCTGTAGGAGAGTGCCTGTGCGAATTCCTTCTTATTTGATTGCCCAACAATTTCCATTCTTTTCGGACGCAATCTTTGCTCCTTCGCTTCATGGATCAACTTTGATCGTGCTTTTTCGTCTTTCCAGCCACTGTCGGAAAAGGTACTACGGGTCTCTGCTCTTACGCTGGTCAGCTGCTCATCCTTTCTCCCGCTACTGACATTAGAAACGTTTCGCTTCTTCGAAGCCAGTGCACCTGACTTTGCAAATGCCAAATGATTTACTGTATTCGCTGTACAGTTATGCTCTTCGGTATGTTTCGATGCGTTCTCTGTAGCCTCAACTGAATCATTCAAGTTCGGTTTCCCCGATTTATGAATGGAGACAGCGACCGGAGGAGGAGGCTGCGCCAACAGCGTGGCTTTCCACTGATGATACTTCAGTAATGACTTCTGTTTCCAAGTAAGATTAGACGGATCGACACAACATGTGGGAGTCACATAAACGGGATGCTTTGCGAACTTCTGGAATTCAGCAACACTTCTTGGGTCCCCTATCACCAGTTCTGCCCTACCGGTCGCATTAGCAAGCTCTGTTTGCGCATCGATTAAGAACACATGGGGCCAGCCCGTACCACGACTATTGCAATCGGGCTGCCGTTGAAAGTAATCAATGTTGGGCTCGGCCGATTCCTGGCTTTGTGGCGACCCTGTTTGTGTAGAATCCTTGGGATAATTCACTAGCGGATTAACACTCATAGAAAATTGGGTCCGTGCGACAGGGGGAGCAGCAGATACGCTGGACGAAGGGCTACCAACTCCGCGAGAGTTTAAGACAGTTCTCGCTGACGTTGACACCAACAAATCACCTCGAGAAATGCCTAGCATTTCCGAATAAATCGAATGGACGTCACTAGGTTTCTTCCGACGACGTCGATAAACTAGGAATATTGTGGCAGCTAATAAAAGTGCAACAATCACTCCCGGTACAGCAAACGTTCCCAGGGTCTCGCCAACGCTGACCCCGCTCTCGGAATCTGCGAATGCACCGGAGCTTTCTCGGCTCTTGGATGCGCTAGCGCTGCCAGTGGCGCTCAGGCTAGGCGACGGCGTTGTCGTTGGCGTACCAGAAATCGAAGAGGTAACTGTCAATGTTGCAGAGCTTGTTTCGGAGCCAGTTGCAGACGGAGTCGAGGTGGAGGTGCCAGAGCGAGATGGACTCCCTGTTTCAGAGATCGAGGGGCTCCCTGTACGAGACTTTGAAGTTGTTGCACTGGCGGTAACCGATAGAGACTGGGAGCTAGTCGCTGTCATTGTGGCAGTTATTGAGCCTGTAGGACTGGTCGATAGAGAAGGAGTTGGTGTTCTGGAACGAGACGGAGAACCTGTCTCCGAGCTCGAAGATGTTGCCGTTGGTGATCCTGAAGAGCTGGCTGTCGACGAAACGGTGACTGAGGCAGTTGGGCTGCTGGTATAGGATGGGCTTGACGTCCTAGATACGGAAGGTGTCGTCGTCACGGTGTTTGAAGGAGTGGAAGTGGGTGACACGGAAGTGGTAGGAGTTTCACTCACCGAGCTCGTGGCCGAGGAAGTGGGGGAGCTTGTAGGTGTCGGAACAAAACAATTATCTTTACTTCCGGAGCCCGCTTCGCTTATTTGTCCAGTAGGACATCCTAAACAGGCAGTCCCTCCTTCACTGTATCTACCCGCCGGACATAGTTCACAGTCATCGTTATCCTCCGAACCGGTCGTACTACTCTTACCTGCCGGACAGTCTAGACATTCATCTCCACCCGGGCTGTATCTGCCCTCAGAGCATTCAAAACAGGCACCTTGGTCCTCAGATCCTTTAAGACTGCTCTTACCAGCTGGGCATGACTTGCATGACGTTCCTCCACCACTAAACGTTCCTTTCGGACATTCCGCGCAGGCTTCCTCACTTTCAGAACCCTCAGGACTACTTTTTCCCGGTGGACAACTAGAGCACTCTGACCCTTTATTACTGTATTTTCCCGGCGAACATAAGTCACAATCCTGTTCGTCAACGGATCCCTTCTCACTACTTTCTCCAGCGGGACAGCTCATGCATTTGGTTCCTCCGGGACTGTACTTTCCTTGGGAGCACGCCTTGCAAGCAGTTTTATCCGTGGAACCGCTTTCACTACTCTTTCCTTCCGGACAGTCTTGACATTCATCTCCACCCGGGCTATATCTGCCCTCGGAGCATGGAAAGCACTCTTGCTCCCTCGTGCTCCCACTGTCACTGCTCTTCCCCGCAGGGCAGTCTTGGCAAGTCTCACCGTCGGTACTGTAGGTTCCTTGGGGGCATTCCATGCATCCGGAAGACTCTTCAGTAAAGTGGTACCCAGGTTGGCAGTTCAATAAGCTATATTCTACGGCACAAATACGCATATACATGTTACTACCCGCGTAGTTGGACCATCGTATTTCATCGATTGGTTTGCCTTCTTTTAAAGAGCCCGAATGAGAATCGAGCTGCCTTTTGGTGTCCGTCCGCGTCCAGGTAACCGAGTATTTTCCATGTTTCCAATCAAAGCTCAAATAGACCTGGATCCAAATCTTATATCCAGGCCCACCATTGACCCTTTTCGTTCCCCCAGCGTCCTGCACCTCCAGCTGTGGATTGTCCGTGGCGACGGTCAACTCGAGATCGTTATTCTTGTTAAGGAGTCGGATTGCGCCGCCGTTGCTACTTGACCACTCGTAGTATTGAAAACTGACGAAAGTAAGTTCAGCAGGAGACGAGAGAGTGTGCACTGCGACATCGGTCTCTCCGGTATTGCCAACCGTGATTTCCATGTTCTCGCTTTTTCCGTCGCACGAAGCCCCATCTAGTTTCACGTTGCTATCTACATTATGCCAGTGGGAGAAGTCTTTAAAATTGTCACGAAAGATAGCCGCTGACCTAAGAGAGAATGAGCAAAGCCTCATATACATATTCCAAGAAGCTCCCCAGGACTCGCCGTTGTGGTTAGCGAAGCCGATACGTTGGATTGGCCGTCCTTCCCGAAGCTGACCATTGTAACCCTTCAGCTTGGAATTCGAGTCTACATCATTCCATATCACCGTAAACGAATTACTGTCCCAGTCGATTTCCACATCCACTCGCACCCATACTTTGTATCTTGGGTTATCCGGGCCATCATGAATGTGTCTAAAGCCTGCGTTATCATGAACATTAAGCTGAGGGTTATCTGTTGCCACTCCCATTTCGACATCTCCCTGATCATTGATAAGGCGGATTCCACCGCCATGGCTACTTCGCCATTCAAAGTAATAATACCGTAGAAATTCTATCTTTGTGGGAGAACTAAGTTCGTAGGTTGCCACGTCGACGTTCTGCGTCCAACTTTCTTGGATTTCCATGCTTTCACTGATTCCATCACAGGACGCATCAGAGTGATAAACACGGCTATCGTGGATGTTCCAGTCGCTTAAGTCATGAAAATTGTCATGGAAACTTAGAGCCTCGGCTGTGAGCACCGAGCTGGGCAGAACAGCTGCGAGCACCAGGACGAAGGGAGTTAGCGGGGGAAGACGTGTTCCATTGGTCATTTTGACGAAGTGTTCGATTTCGTCGAATGCCACCAGGTTCGAAGCAGACAAAAACCAGAGTTCGTTGAATGCAGTCAACAAGACTTGGTATGGATATTCCTATTAGGATGCAATCGCATAGATATTGCAAGCAAAGCATTTGTGGCAGAGGTCGCAGTCTTCAACCCAGTTACCTAAGCGACCAGAGTTTCGGACAGAGTGGTTGGGATAGGATTTCCGGGCCAGTATGCCCATCCCCGTTCCCAGGCATCTCCGCGGTCCCCATCCCCATCCCCACCATCCCCGGGGATACGGTGTGTCTAGAACTTCAAGTAAGATTTGGTAAGTCTCGGAACCTCGAGTCGGAGGGTGTTGTATTGCTGAATTGAATACTCTGATAGTTAAGTGATGGACATTGTATACCGTCTATAAGATAACGAGTTCATCGAGGTTCGATTCGTCATCGTAGCCGCCATCCTCCTCCTGACGGCAGGCGGTAACCCGGTTGCTACTGGTAGCTATTTCAGTGGAAATGCGACAATTGTTGTAATCATACAGTACATCATTGCCTCCATATGTATTGTACAATGCATCTCGACTACATAACAACCATCGCATAAATGTTTTTGATGCTGTCCCCGGGGACAGGCTGTAGCCTGCCGCTGTCCCCAGCATATCCCCTGGGGATAGGGGATAGGGGACGGTGGGGATCGATCCCAACCACTCTGGTTTCGGACCTAACCGGAAGTTCCCGGAACCTTCAAACGGGGGGCTCAGCAGCTGAGCCTCAGCTGGAACCAATGGTAAAGCATTCTACAATGTGGACATGGATGCCGTTGGCAGAGAACTGCAATTGCACCGGCGGCGAAAAAACTGCATCCAGAAAAAACTGCATTCAACGGACTCGTGTATATACTCGTGCCACTTATGGGTTCTCCAGGTTCCGGAGATGACCCAAAGAAAGAATGGTTGACTCCTAGACATTACGCAGGGTAAATTTTCAGCACTGGCAAAACAAAGAAGAGAGGAGAAGCGCCCCGAAATTCGATACTGTGCGAAGTAATTGAATTTTGGCATTGAAACATGCTTGAAGGATTATAATGTTATATTCTTTAGTCCGGTTCGGTGGATACCCCTGGATGTAGCCTTCTGCAGAAGTCCTTACTGTGAGTGGGACCATCTACTCCAGAAACAAACCTCAATTTAATTTTTATACAAACTGTACGCCTGCTATAACATGTATACGTACGCAGGTATTACACGTAGCAATATAGACACGAAGAGGGCTCTTCCTCTACTCCAGAGTTATAGGAAGTACACTGGAAGTACCAACGGTTTCAAGACTTGCACTGATCCACCTATCTCCAGGAAATTAGTTTGAACTTTACTTTCCTCCCCGTCGAGAATACGGTCGCCGGGGTTGTCCTTTCCGGGCCTTGTTCGCAAAAGAGCTGGCTAAATTTCCGTAGGACAGTGTTTGGGCAAACTCCTTTTTACTAACCCCGCCAAAGACGGTATTCCTGTTCTGCCGCAATCTTTCCTCTTTTGCCTCATCAATGAGAGCAGATCTGGTATGTTTCGTTGCTTTGGCGAACGCTAAACCTCTGAAAACATGCTTCTGACGGTCCGTAGGACTGTTCTCTGCAGAAGACAGACCTGCGGACTCTTCGATTGAGCTGCTAGCTTCAGAGTTAGGAGGAATTCCTGGAGTGGTCGTATCGGTGGTATTGACAGGTTTGCTATCCTTATGCACGTACAGGGCAACAAGTGGAGATGGCTGTGCAAGTAGCCTTGTTCGCCATTCACGGCATCTCAGCCACATTCTTTGTCCCGAGGAAAGAGAGGAACGATCCAGGCACAATGCCGGAGTCAAGTATAGTTGAGAGTCAACCCTGTTTACCGAGGCGTGGACAACATTCATTGGGTTCTTTACGACTACGTCATATCTGCTGTTTGAGTTGCTAGGGAGCTCTGCTCGCGAATCAATAAGAAAAGCCACTGGATTTAGGGGATTGCTGGTCCTGTCGTTTCTTGCTAAGCTGACCACTCTACCCGAATTATCCTGTGGAAAATTTTGCTGAAAGCTGTAATTGTCCCCAGTCAAAGGATTGACACTCAGTGATACGTGTTCATCGTTCTGAGACGACGGCGGTTTGAACAGTGTTGAATCCGCAGAGTAGCAAGGTTTACCGTCGTCAGTGAAAGCTTCAGAACGTACAAGTTCTTCCATGGCGTTTGACAACCATAAGTGCCGTCGAGGAATAGAGAGTTCCTCGCAATAAAACTCCAGTACATCCTTTGATCTAGCCATATGGCGTTTGTTCCTCTTGCGCCGGAAATAGATTGCGCCGAATAGCAGTCCTACCAGAACACTGAAGGCTCCTGCGAAAGCAACTGATTCCAGCGCTATATGGCCATTACCTCCTTTGTCACTCCCGAAAGCCGCGGCGGTGCTACCTCGGCCAGTGTCTCCAATAATCGAGCCGATGGGCGTGCTGCCCAGCATAGAGTTAGTCGGCTCAATAGCCGACGTTCCGATTCCAGTATATTGGGGAGAAATTTGCTGAGTCGTCAACGATTTGGGGACCGAAGCACGTACTGTGCTATTTTGGGTCATCGTTACTGACGTAGATAAATTGAGTGTCGTCGAATATGAACTGTAGGTGGTTGTGGGAGTGGAAGCAGCTGGACTCCGAATAGTTATCGAGACAGTTGCGGAAGGAGTTGGTGCTATGGACGTGGAACGACTGCTCGTAATCGTTTTCAACGAGGTTGGGCACGGCCTCACTGATGCGGTCTGGATGACAAACGAGGGGTGAGTTGGAGACACCGACGTCCCTGATGCAGTTTCCAAAGAGCTTGAGGATTTCGACCACGCTGTCGTTGCGGACACAGTTGGTGTGTAAGATCCAGATTCAGTCGGCGTCCCTGATATTGCTGCCGAAGAGGTTGGGGTTCCCAACCACGACTGTGTGGTGCTCGTGGTTACGGATAGTGTAGTCGTCACACTTGAGGTTCGAGTGGGAGACTTTGTCGATGTCGACAGTGCTGTCTCAGTTGCACTAGCACTGGGTGATAAGGAAGAAGAGGGACTTGTGGAGCTCGTCGGAGTAATCGACTCTGATGGAGACCGGCTGGGAGTAGGAGACGCGGAATGAGTTGGACTACAGCTAGACGAGCTTGTCATAGAGGCTGTTGATGAGGGCGTCGGTGTAGGGAAAAAGCACTCGTCTTTACTCAATGCTCCATCATCAGCAACCTGACCTGGAGGGCACTCTTTACATGCGGTTCCTCCTTCACTGTAAGTACCTGGTGGACAAAGGTCACATTCGCTCTCCGATTTGGATCCTCTCGAGCTGCTAGTACCCGGCGGACAGTCTGTACAGCCATCTCCTCCTGGACCGTAACTTCCAATCGAACAGTTGCGGCAGGCGGTGCTGGTTTGCGAGCCTTCGTCGCTTGTCTGTCCGGGTGGACAAGCCTGGCAGGCATCACCGTCGGTGCTATAAGTTCCATTAGGACATAAGACGCAAGTCGATTGTGCTTCGTCGAAGTGTGTCCCAGGGGAGCATTCTACCTTAATTTGGACACCACATATGCGCATATGCATTCTATAGGATTTATCCCAGACCCCTGAATGATCATTGTAGTTTCCTGCGACATGATTGGCCCAAGCAATTTTGTCTATGGGGTGTCCCTGATGCAGATCTCCGTCATATGTCAGTTCCCATGACTGAGAGTCTAACGTTTTCCAAACTACACTGAATGATTTATCCGTCCAGTCTATGTGTATATCAACTTCCACCCATGTCTCGTACCGGGGGTTCTGAGGTCCTGGGTCAATTCGTCGGAAACCTTCAGGGCTAGCATCGTCAACGGTGATCTCGGGGTTATCCGTTGCCAACCCCATTTCCACAGCACCATTAACATTAAGAAGCCGAATGCCGCCGCCGACACTTGCCTCCCACTCATAGTAATAGAATGTCAAAGACTGTATTCTTGACGGTGTCTTTAACTTGTAGAATGCAATATCCGTCACTTGGGTCTCCTCTCTCCGTATTTGGATACTCTCTCGATTTCCAACGCATGAGTTCTCGTCCCCAGAGACTTTATCTACATTATCTTCAGGAAGTTCCCAGTTGTCCCAGTCCTTAACGTCATCCACACTGTGGCGGGAAGGGACCTCAACTTGGACTCCACATATGCGCATATACATTTTATAGGACTTATCCCACTTCCCGGAATGGTCATTGTCGCTTCCAGCCCTATGATTAGCCCAAGCAATTTTGTCTATGGGGTGTCCCCGCTGAAGTTCTCCGTTATAGCTCAGCGTCCATGACTGAGAGTGTAACGTTTTCCAAACTACACTGAATGATTTGTCCGTCCAATCTATGTCTATATTGACTTGCACCCATATCTCATACTCGGGATTCCGCGGGCCTGGGTCTATTCGTCGGAACCCTTCAGGGCTAGCATCGTCCACAGTGATCTGAGGATTATCCGTAGCTACACCCATTTCCACATCACCATTTGCATTAAGAAGCCGAATACCTCCGCCGACACTGGCCTGCCACTCATAATAATAGAACGTCAGAGATTTTATTTTCGAAGGCTCCTTCAGTTTGTAGATTGCTACATCCGTGGGAGCGTCCCCAAATTCTCTGTTATGGAATTAGAGTGGGCTTTACGAAGAGCACTGAAATTCCACTATTGGTAGTGACCGAATGGTATGGTGTGTCCACCCTACGGTATGTCTGTATTCACTTTCACCTGAATCAGATAGTTCGCTCGTATCAGGTAGATTGGGCTCTGAGGGCCGTCTTCATGTTGTTTCGCAGCGGGTGTTTGTTTCTCAACGTTTCCTTCTTGCGATGCATCCCCCTTGATTCCTCGTTTCTCGTTCGTGTGGCATCTTCCTTGAGTTCCTCATCTCCCGGTGTTGGTGCATCGCCGCAGATAAACGAAGGCGCCGATGCCTTCGTTTATCTGCGGCGGTGCATCCTCTCTTCTCTGACACTGGTCTCGCTGGATCCAACGGATCATATTGTGCACGTTCCTAACTATTTCCCTCTTTATTCGTGTCTTTCTTTTCCTTTCCTCTTTGCTCCCCTTTTTGGTGTATTTGTTATTACAGACAAATGGTAGATACAATGCACAAACTGAATGATTACATATTGTATCTGAACCCGGAAGGGTTGTACGTTTCAGGCGAGATACCTTTATAGAATTCAACCCATACCGGCGTACTAGGATATACTCCCTTTAATAAGCTCAGTAAAGGTGTCAATCGAGAGTCACGGCCACATGTGCACGTGGGCCACTGTCCGACCACATGATGTGGTCACGACAGTTCTCACCTGCGACCGCGGGATAGTTGCGACTGAACCGCTATCGCGCCAATTTCCCTTTCTTGTCCATATACCATAGCATAGTTCGCGTTTTCGTTTGATACGAGTGCAGCAATATGGAATGACTGTTATTGAACCTTGAAGACCGCTAGTATGTCCTCCAGGAGAATAGAGGAGGAGGAGGAAGAGGCTTCCAGCCCTTTACAAGGGCTGAATGCAGCATATGATGATAGTTTCGGAGAGACCAGGGACACATACAAAGATGCAAAGGAAAATACGAAGACTAAAAAGAGCAATACTCGCCTTGGAAGGGGCAAAAAACAGAAAGCGTCGAAAACACTGGATCCGGTGCAGACGTTAGACAAGGAGATTGAGCAACTTCAGGCTGAAAACATGCGTATGAGGATAGCTTATGACCGAAAACAGAAGCAAAATGCTGAACTCAAGCGGATGGTATCAGTCCATATTACGCAAGGAAAGAAGCGTGCAGAATGGAGCTATAAGCACCAGGACGCGAAACGCTCCATTCGTTTGCGTCAGAACGAAATTACCAAAGCAGCCGATATACTAAATAAGCGCCTAACTGCCAACCGAGAGCTTTTACAGGAACTCAATCAAATTCGGCAAAGCCGAGCACACGCTGACAGTACGTACGTAAGCTTGGCGAAGGAAGAAGCCAGTATATCCCGGCAGTGTGCTCAACTGGAGACCAAACTCCAACAAATGCACATAGAACATAGGAAACTAAGCAATCGCATACATTGGATGAATAACAAGGCAGCGCATCTTGAGGCAGAGGTTGAAGACCAAAGAAAAGACAATGCGGAAGTTATTCGAGAAGAGCGTCGCCAAATGGAGGCGGAAGCTCGTCGCCAAACAGAGGCTGCCACAGATGACGACGAGGAAGCATCTGTTGTTTCATCCGAGCCATCTGTTGAAGGTAAGAATCACTAGCTTTTACTATTGTGCATTTGGAAGAACAAGGGTAAGGTTTTTGCTGCTCGTTTTGCCCAACAGGCCAACAAAAGCGGCCTCAGTCTGGTGGTTCCCTTCGAAGCCGTTCCAACACACAGCAACAACGTCCAGTCGCCTCTGCTCAATCAGGCAGAAGCGATAAAGGGGACGGGAAGACGATATCGAGGAGAGAATACCTGCTAACTGAAGCTGAGGAATTGGTTGCAGAAGTGAGTGAGCTAGTTGGAGACCTATTGTTTTGCCAGGCACCGATTCTTGCTGCACTGTTCTGTGTATCAGATTAACGACAAGAAAGAAAAAGTGGGTGTTGTCGATGGTCTGGTTGATGCCGCAATGGAAGAGTATCAAAGCTCAGGAGATCACTCGATTCCTCAGACTGAGAGTCAACGTCTGCACGTCACAGGTCAGATGATAATGCGGACGGAATTGCGCATGGAGAACATCATGCAAGAAATCCAGGATATGCTTCAACGTTACACTGAGATACAGCATAGGGTAAGAGATCACAATAAGAAAAAGCCTAGACAGGAATCCGCAATTCCAATAGAAGATGACGACAATGCTGAACATGAAGGGGAAGAACAGCAAAAATCTGCTGTATCTGCTCAGGCGTCTGCGTCTGATCCACTATCTTTGCAGACACGTAACCGAGAGGATGATTTGTCGGCTCATGCTGTTGAAGAACAATTGAGAACAGCGAGAGAACAAATCAAGCAAGTGGAGAAACAGGAGCAGGTTCTGCAAACCACTCTGCACACGCTTTTTGGGCATCCCCTGTTTGAAGTGGCTAGCGAGGCATTGAATCCTCATAGTGGCATGGCCGCATTCACAGGGGGCGTGGTCTTATCCCGGCATTCTTATCATGAAGACAAGAACGAGCCACAACCAAACAGCGCGACTAACCACTCGCATCAAGAGGAGCCCCAGCAAAGTGACGACAACGCTGAAAAAGAAGAGCAGGCTGGAGCTGAAGAATCAGCAGCCCTGGAGGATACTGTGGGCACCCATGAAGAGTCCGATAGACAGGATAGCACCACCGTCGTAAAAAGCGTTCAAGATTTGCAAGAAAGGTTACGCGCCTTGGAGAAAACGGTGCGACAAATTCAGGCCGCTGAACACCTCATTGGGATGGACGATAGAGAATAAGGAAATTGGATCCAGACCTTAAATCGCAACCATAATGTGATGCCTTGTACAACTTGTACTGTATTGCATATCTCGGTACTCAGTATCGCTGTCACCCTTTCCCCCACTAGATTTGCTACCGTGCGAACAATTTCTATGAAGCCTGGATCGATAGCAACCCTTCATATGCAATTGGAATAATTGACCAATGTGTCCGAAAGAATCATTCGAAATTGTCGATTGATTGCAACCCTCCATACCCAATTTTTTCAATTTGGACAATTGACCAATATGTCGGAAAGCATCATCTGTAATCTTGTAGCACTCACGCAAACGCAATGTTTGCAATTGGGATAATTGAACAATATGTCGGAAAGCATCATCTGCAATTGTTGATAGATGCCAACTCTCCACACACACAGTTTGCAACAATTGGTCGATATAAGTACGTTGTAAAGCAAGACTACCCCAGTCCAGGATGACCCCCCTGCCTGCCGAAGACAACCACGAAATTCCAATTAAATTCGGAACCATGGCTGTGCAGTCTTCTGCCTCTTTTGATACTCGTAACCCAAGTGCTTCCTAAAAGGACATACAACTTTTACCGACATCCAATTTCAATACATGTTTAGGCCATGATAACGCGTGTGCTCACTCCGGTTGACTTGGAGGATTCTCGCCGAGGAAGTAGGCTGTTGGCATGTTGCAACTTGCAACGTGGTCTCTCCAGGTGGTTGTAGACTGTGCGGCGGGGCGTCTTCGTCGGTCTCGCTCCGGATAACTTGGCACCAGAAGTCAACAGCATCATCCGACTTGCACGAACCACTTGGAACCCCCAAAGGGTCTATACTGGAGCCATCGCTTTAAGTGTAAAACTTCCAGGGCACAAGACATACCATCGTTGTACCACAGTCGGGGAATCGCTCAGACAGCCCGCAATCAAGCGAAAGGCACCTCAGAAAACGATCAAATAAAGACAGCTTTCTGTTCACCTACATGCATGTACAGACTGTACGCTGTCTAGGATCAGTGTGTTCGACGACAATTCCCAGCACTGGTGAGGTTCACACAACCCCAACTTCAACTTCTTAACGGCTGGAATCTGGGTTGGGTCTTACACCGAGCGCCGTAAAGCGATTGTCGCGTTTCTCGACGCCCATTGTGAGTGTCTACTCGAACATGCATGTGTTCTCGGTGTGGTGAACATTATGGAGGAGGAAATTGACCATACCACCAAATTACAGCAATGGTACGTCGTGGAGCCCAATCCGGGGCTTGCAAGGCTATATACGCTCATTCACGTGAATCAGCAACTGAATACCATAGTAATCGTGTTGTTCATGTGCTTGTATATGTATTATACAGCTTGGAATCCACGGAACCCTTCCCGACAGCTCCTGGTCAACGGTGGTGTTTATGCTCCATCCAACCGAATCACGTGCTCAATGAGCATGATGCACAATTACTACTCAACCCTCCCGGTGAATCGGATGAAGAGAAAGAGCAAGCACGAAATGAGTGGATTGCCAACCAACAGCAACGAGAAGGGTACCTTCGCGAAGTCTGCCACTCGATTGCGGATTCTGTGAAATTGGCATTTAGTCGACAAAAGCAAGAGAAGCAGCATGAACAATCACCTAGAGTTGAACAGGATACTCAAACTCAGCCTGAACGTCAGCAGCAGAAATTGGAAGAGGAGGGAAGCGGGGATGTACCCGAAATAGTGATTGTAACCCGGGAGCAGCTTCTGACTGAAGTTAGCCCCGAGACGGAAGACGAGCCAGAAAAAGCAGCTCAAAAGGGTGCTAAGAAGGGGGCTGCTGCAAAGAAAGGCGCAGGTGGTAAATCCAGTGGTAAAGGCGGAGGAGGTGATTTGAATGAACTGCTCTCATCAGTAGACGATGAGCATGCCCTGGTGCTAAGATTGGTCAAGTACCTTGATAAAGTGCGGGTTGCTCAAAAGGAAGCGCTTCAGGGCTCAGGTTCTGTCCCCGAGGCTCAGTCCGCGAAGAAAGGAGCTGGTAAAGGAAGTGGTAGTAAGGGAAAGACAGAGCAGAAACAAAAGCAGCAATCGCCGCGAGAAATAGAGTCTCATAAGGAGGCTGCCGATAGGATCGTAAACCAGATACATGCTAACAATGAGCTGCCGGCAACGCTGGTCATAATGTTGGACTATCCTCTAAGTGCTCGTGAGACGAACCCCCTCATGAAAGGCGCAATTTTGGACAAAGCACTGCATATCTGCTTGGAAGCATGGGTAGTTGTGGACATGAAACTTGATATACCTGAAAGAGAGGAAGAGGCATCACCTCGGGACAAAAAGTCTACCCAAAAGCAACCGAAGAAGAAGCCCTCAAAGAGCTCTAAAGATTTGAAAAGTATGGCGAGCTTCCAACTCCCAACGGATTTTGGCAGGGACATGGTAACGGAAACGAACATAATTGAATATATCGTCAATCGGACGTCGAAGAATGATCTATTGCAGCTCTCAGACGTGTGTACCGAGGACATTAACGCTGTACGGGCACTCATTGACCTCGGAACCGTTCAGTCCACTGAAGCGTTGCCCGACGGCTTTCCCGATACCTCGTTAAAAGCGATAGAGCTGGTTTTTGAAGGATTTAGGGATAGCGTGCGCTACGACACATGGCGGGATAGCGTAGAAGTGATACATATACCTAAAGCATCCGATACTGATGCCCAGGAATTGTCTGCCATTTACCAATCGGCTCTGGAAGGTGTTAATGACAGCTCTTTGACCGTCGGCTCTATACTGTTTGCATTACGAGAGACTACGGTGTCTTATGTAGCACAAGGAACCCCCATTGGGTTGCACGATGCTTGCCCTGACGACCCGCCTGCGCAACACAACCGGCTCGTGTACAATATTGATCCCGAAACATGGCGAAGCTGTCTCTACTGCTCTGCGGGGGCTCGGGACAATGTGCAACATTCTAAATCTGTGAGCCAAGCTTCGAAAGAGATTGACGCCGTCTTTTCCGAGTTCGCCTTTTTACCCCACCTAAGTTCTAGGCAAAACGAAAAAGAGAGAGAGCATGTGTCGAGAGAGACAGAACGGGAGTGTTTTGTAGGTGATGGAGCAACAACTCAGCGCAGTGGCGGTGAATATAGCAATACAATTACCCAATCTAGTCGTCATCGTTTGCTGTTTGCAGACATCTGTCGCGATTTTGAGAGGGTACTTTACGCTGCAGATGCGTTACACATGTGCCGAAGTATTCACTGGGGTTACCCGAGTGTGAGACCTGCAGGACCCATGGAATGGCTAGAAAAAGCAAAAAGGAGTGTCTATGGCGCACACCGAACGACGAAGCAAATCGCTTGTATCGCTCACAAGCCCGACAAATCACAGCTACTGGACTTTGTCGGCACTGTCAATGAGGAATTGGACAAATTGCGCTTTGAGAATAAACGAGAAGTACATAAATGGTCGTTGATGGATTGGAATAACTGGCGTTTAATGAATGCCTCTCACGGTTTTAAGAAAATGGCAAACCTTTTGTCTCGGAGTCACACGCCCCAAGCTTGCTGGGCTGTTGATGGTGGCCATGGAGAATCTATGAGCATCATTCATAAGACGGTGCCACGAAGTAGACACGAGGTGGAATATTTCGATTGTATCTTCTCGTTATGCAGCTCTGTGGCTCTCACGTTTTCCCAATTCCGTAGTTACAAGAACCTGTTAGACGCCACTTCAACAAACGTAACGGACTTAGACATGTCTTCGTTTGCGGACAGTAAATCTGGTATCCGCAGCTGTTCGCGGACTGATTGGTTATTCCCGTGCGATGATAGTGTAATCCGAATTGATCATTGTGGCTGTGAGAGCAGGACTGAAGGGCCTTGGATGTTTGGAGTATCTGGGCGCCGTCTTACAGTTGATCAAGAAACAGTTATCCTGGGTTGCATGCTGCCAGCAGCTACAGCACCTAAGTCTGCAGATGCGCTAGCCGCCGATTCGGGGTCGATGTTTCAGGTTGCACCGGAAGGGATTGGGAGTGGTATTGGAACCTTCTTTGCAGAATTTGATGGAATTGGCTCGCGGGCTTCCTCTGGGGCTCTTCCTCCTTCTCGTCTCAACATGGTGTATGACTTGCCTAGCTTGCCACGAGCGTGGTATCTTGAGAAACCAGGGAGAAAGAGATTGAAGCGCTGGTTGAAAAAGAATTCGGACTTAGATACGTCCTCCCCCACATGGCTTGAGCAGGCAATCAAGGATGGCAAAGTTTTGGAACCAGAAAATGACATCAGAACGTTGAAACCGGATGGTTGTGGCCACATTCGTTGTGAATACGCTTCAGCTAATTCGCAGCTCGCTTCTATTAGTACGAATGGAACAGTTTCTTACAGGTATCAAGATAACTCTCTGAGATCATCTCCTAAGTGGCCGGAGGGCTTCGTCGAAATTGCGAGGAAAATTGTACCGGAGGATGGCTCTGTCATCCGACATATTGAAAGTGTAGATGACAACACGGTCACTCTACAGCATGTGGTTTTACCGAATAGTAAATCGATTCTTTTCATCCCACTGCGCAGTATTCCTCATGTTCGCTCGTTATTCATGGCGTACGGGGTGGACGTAAGCTCTATCACTTTCCTCGATAGTGCCGAGGCAAACGATAGTTTCATTACTATCACGTTTGGTATGGAGGGCAACACGCTAGTGCGAATGAAAAATTGTTCAGTTTCTGATGTAAACAATGCTATAGCGGAGAGTGTAAACATTATCAGAGTTGAGGAGAATGGCATTATTCTGTCATGTCCAGCCAGCACTGTTGCTGTTTCTCAAGATTCTGAGTCTCTAGCCGTCATCCATTTACGGTACGAGCTCACACCTATGACATCAGATATACAGTCGATGTCCGAAGTAAAATCCGATTCTCGGTCTGATGCTCAACCGCGTTACGACAAGGCCAAAGACCGCCTTTTACTAGAACACATTCAGCAGCACTTGAGTGTGGAGCACAAGGCGGAACTAGAGAGAGTCAGTGGTACCTTGTGGAAGACAGCAGAAGGTATGCCCTATGTGTTTGGAGATGAGGTGAAATATCCCAGTTACAGCTATAATCGGGTTATCTATGTCGAATTTGCGGATATGTCAACGCTTGCCATTTTTCCTGATGAAACGTTCATTTTTAGAGTGGCTATGAAGAAGTCTTCTTCGGATGTGGAGTTCAAAGGAGATGAGAGCGAACATGTTGTGTATCAGCGCGCTCTAATAACGCAGCGTCACAATCCTACTCTGGAGGTAGACCTACCCTTTGAGCGCGACTGTTCTCGCCACATCCAGGGCTACGAATACACATCTTCGTTTGCCGCTATGCGAACCAGGTTCGTCGTTACTCTTCCCGACGGTACAATTATCTCCTGTGACTATGATCCATGTTCTACGACGCTCGTTAACGGCAGGCTACGTTTGCATCGACAGGATGGAGATATTGTTTTGGGTTACGATGACGGTTACATAGAATACAGACCTCACTTCATGGATGATCCGGCAAGAGCGCTTGAATCAGGAGTCGGTTCCATATTCTTTGGAAGAAAAAGCGCAGTAACGACGAGCGGAGGTAAGGGTGACGAAGGAGAGGATAATGGGATGAAACCAGCCAAAGATGCAGGTATATACAAGTTCATGCTGCCGACAGGGGAATTCAAGGTGACTGATGACGATAATAATGTGTTCTACCTCAATGGAGCTGGTGGAATTCTTACTGGTATTGCCGGCGCCCTAGAGACTTCAGGTTCTGAAGACGACCTTCGTGTGATATTTCCGAGGATTGCTAAGCCAATGCAGCCCCACCTCTTTTGGTTTGACCGGCATGGTAACGCAGCCGAGCTTTTGTCTCCCAAAGAGTGGGAAAGTCTCCTCATGGCATCTCATGAAGCAGAGACTGCTGCCTCTTCCAATGAGCTCTTGGGAGCAGACACGCCGTCTGTTTCTTCCATCCATGAGGGAGAGGACGGCGTAAACGAAACAGAAGTCGGTCATGTTGGCACTCGGCTACCGTTGAAAAACAGACACCTTATATTTAGCGGATCTCCGGATAAAATTATGGAAAGGTCCGATGTTCCGTCAGCAAAAGTTGTAGAACCCCCCTCTATAAAGTACCACTCAATCCTGACGCCTATTATGGAGTCATGCAACTGGTTGGGTAATCATCAAGTTGGCGTTATCGACGAACACGGAAAACAGTATATTAGCCGCTGCAATTTTGGATGGATAGAATTTTCGGACAAACATGTTCAGTCATTGTTAAAACGTAGCCGGGTTAGCCGCAAGGAAATTTTTGGAGAGAACGCTAGACCGGTGCCTCCATGGATAGAGGAGCGGTCGGACGCCACAGCCTTAGCGCGTTTAAAGCAGCAGCAACAACAGACTCTTGAAGACTCTATCGCGAAGCGAGAATCTGCTTTCAATTCTATCGTCCTCAAGATACCCACCATTGCATCCAACGCTCCCGTTGAGAGGAAACGCAGTTGCTTAGGGTGGGCTCTCCAGTACATACTGTCCGCCCCACAATTGAATAGATCCCAGAGACAGGCTCTAGAGTTGGATGAGCAAGCGGTAGAAGCTTGGCGAGGGCAGATAGAAAGCACTAAGGCACAGTTCGAGACATCTGATGACCGAACTCCTGAACAATTGGACGAAGAGCGTCGATACGGATTGTACCTTAAGTATCTGCGTCTCGCTGCTGGGCATCAAAAGAGGATATCAACTGCAAGAAGCTCTAGAGTGTCTGCCAGGAGCTCAGGTAAGCGAACTCCCTTGCGCTCTCTCAAGTCATCGTCTTCTCCTCCAGGGAGCGCCTCGCCATCAGCTTCTGAAGGAAAGGAGATGCCCTCCATTCAAGAGGAATTTGAAAGTAAGACGGAAGGCTTATCGCCCTCTACTGAAAAGGAAGCTTATGTAACCCCCGAGTCATCTTTGCTGCGAAGCCATGTAGACCCTAGCTATTGGGCACATAAGATGGATAACACCAAAAGGCAAGCCATTAGAGAGCAGTTAAAGCAACAATACCAAGTTCCTCAGGCATCAAATGAAGAGCAACTTTACGCCAGAGCTGTTGAAGCAGCAGCACGTCAGGCGTCTCTTTATGATACTACCGAAACCCAATTTAACAATCAGGAAGTCGGGCAGTCTCCGAGCATTGACTATTCCCTATCTTCTGAGAGTGATGTGGAGGAGAAGTCAGAAGAGAAAATCAAAAGTGAAGATATGGTGTCCCGGTCTCCACGGTCTCCCAGTACTCTAAGTGGAGATCAGAGAGAAGATCAAAACCTATATACAGGAGCAGACGCCGCTGTCACCTCTCAGGATGAAAACGTTGATGTAGGAAATACCCAGGCCCTGGAGGGCGTCGGGTCACCGGACGAAGACCTCGATCAAAAGAAAAACTATCCGGCACAGTTTTCTCCTTCAGAGAAGGAAGATGTTCGACCTCCGCGCCCCGGTAGCGTCCGCTCTTCTGGTAGCCATAAGGAATACCAGGCACTTCACATACAACCGAGGGTACTTCGCTTTGCCGAATGCGAAATTGGAGGGACTTTTCTTATGCATATTACCGTGAGGAACGTACACGCCAAGCCTCTCCGTATACGAATAGATGCCCATCACCTCGAATTCAAAAGAGGGCAAACCAGTATCAAAGCAATCTTGGAGGGAGGCAGCTACATTCCACCTGGAGTTTCCCATCAAATTGCAATCAACCTATATGCCAAGAGTCTCGGGCAATTCAAAGATTCTTTGGAAATCCAGTATAGCACTGGAGAAAAGTTCGTCGGAAAGAGCTCCGTGCGAGTTAGCGCTATCGTTGTGCCCTCTAAAGACAATAATCGTAGGACTGCGGCTGAGCAGGAAAGTTACGACCAGTAGTTCCTGCAACGGACGCTAACAGACGCGAAATCTTTTCTTAGCATGTAGAGGGAGTTTTCTCTTCTCATTTCCACAGACATCACAATTTAGCACCTTGGTCTTTGTTAGCCGATGTGTTGCCACTCGTGTATCTTGTGTTAGCCATAGTGGGTGAAGTATTTGCCAACTCGCAACTTACATACCAGCAATGTATGCATGGGTTACCACACTTAGCAAACTATGGAACAAGTTTACTTGGTACATTTACGCTTTCACTATCGTGCCAAGAACATTTTATGTAAGAGAATGACATTTTTAGGGTTCCATCGTCAGGTAACTTCGTACTGGAAGTCTTCAGTCGTTTCTGCTGTTGTGCTGCCAGCATGTTTCACACCTTCGAAATGAACACCTCCTCCCTATTGTAGTCGGATGGATGCCGATTTATCAGCTTGGTCGGTCTTTTTGGACGAACTTCCGAGCAATTGCATGATATTTGTATTCCCAAGTTGCTTGAAGGTAGTGTAGTAGCAGCAGTTTCAATTCCTCCAAAACTTAAGTCAAGTGGTCAATGTGAAAATTTTGCAACGTTTTGATAGTTTTTCATTTCATCATTTAAATTAGGCAATTCAGCACAATCAGGTAGGAGAATAGCGTGGGTAGTGATTCATTTGGGTATTGTATTGTACATTGTGCACAGATTGTTGAAGTTGTACGCGCGTGTTCGAAGAGGCTGCTTACTTTACAGCACGACTTCTCGACGAATACGGTATATTTTACTGCATGCGTTATTGCCTAAGGTAGATAATTGCCTTATCTATGACTTGAGCCGATTGGAGGGAGTATTGGATGTCTAACAAAGACGCAGGAGAGGAGTAAACACGATGCCAGCTGTAAGGACAAGCCAGCCTGTTGTCAAGCTGTCATTAATACCTCTTTACCTCTGTCTTCTACCTTTTTCAGCCGAAAGATCCCCCCTCCGTGGGTTCAGCGCCATTCTCGAACCGGAAACCGGCTGGCCGACGCAAACAGCGAAGTAGCCATGAGCCTCCCAAAACTGGGTTCCAACCTGGAAAGATTTACTTCCGGAAAACTACACGCTCGTTTTATTTGTGCTGCGCCAGTTCCGTCTACTGCTTCCGGGTTGACAAAAATGGATGGTTGGAGCACCTGTATTGGGGCCCCTGGATCGACAGTAAAGACGACATGAGCTACCTTCAGTACGCAAATGTCAGCCTACCATTTGATCCGAAGGTAAGTTCCTAGCGTCAATGTTTTTCAAAGACGTCTTTAGGCCTAAACATATCGCCTTGTTTTGAGTTGCAGCCTGCTCCCATTACAGCTGGTCAAGTGATAAGTCAGTTAGCTCATGAAGACCCGAGCTCACTTCGTGCCATTTGGGCTCGAGCCCAAGTATACAACGCCGGAACGGATGACCCAGATTCCATTACCGCTGCTCGAATTGAAAATGCGGCGTGGAGATTGATGCAAATGCAAGCTCATTGCCCTGAACAGGCAGACAGAACTCGGGCTCGAGTAACCGAACTCCTTCAAGATAGTTCTCTACCTGGAGTTCCTTCTGGTCCGGGAAAAGGAGAGCAAGAAAATCCACATTTAACTATCTCTGCTTTGAGGACAATAACAGAAGAAGGAGGGACTCCAACGTCTCCAGTGTCGCCTCAGAATAATAGTTTCAAGAGTGAGGGGTCAAAACATCAATCTGGTTCGTCGAGTTCCGTTGACGCGACTGACCCCCAAAAAGCTGACTATAACAAAATAGCCGAAGCAATGGGTGCTTTGGCCCAGCCATATCTTTCGAGAAATGGAATGGAGTCACCAAGAACCACAGACTCGGTAGAGTATGTAACAGAAGACGCGGAAGAGCTACCCTCTGCCAATCCGATCCCAAGCGTGGCACCACAAGTACGAGATTTGAGAGACGAGGGGGAGGCAAGACGTGGAGTATCATCTGTCGTAGAGTCCATCCTGAATCCCAATGCATCGAACCTTAATCAGTACTCGGGGGCCGGGGATGTGGAGGGGCCAGATACTCAGACGGGATACACAACTGACGAAGAGACACTTCGGGAAGAACGCGTATCACAAAATCGGGGAGGTCCGATCAGTGCAGTAGGTCAGATCCACCAACCAAGAGACACTTACGGAAGAAGGGGACGGACTGATAGCGTAGAAGTTGAAAAGGACGATCTCAATGAGGGAGTTCACCAGGATTTTATTCCGGTCGCGGGAGCGCAAGCGGTTTCCAAGGCTCATGGTCCTCCCCGGTTGAGGCGAGTTCGCAGTGAGGGAGACTTAGGAAACAGAAGTTCTGCAGAAGAATCTGGAAAAAGGGATGCCGGTGGTCAATTACCCAGTGTGTCAAAAGCCGCTACACGTAGCCAAGCAGCTGCAGCGGCGGCAGGTGCAGGACACTATTCCAGTCTCCATCGGAGGGAAGCTGCAGGAAACGAAATGCTACCTTCCGAAACAAGTCGTCCTTCTTCTTTAGCTCCTATTTATGGGGCACAAACAGCCACTGAAGTAGGCGTTGACGACGGTGTGTCGGATATAGAACATGACGAAGAATCGGTAAACATGGGTGTCGATGATGATGGAGAGGTGGGCCGCAATATGAAATTGCTTGAATACAGCGATCAGGGCACCGGCGATTATCGTTCGCCATCCTTTGTCGTTGAGTATGAGGATGGAAGCACTATATCACCGCTTGAATACAAGAACCATTTTATTCATCCTGGTAAGCTTTCTTAAAACAAAGCGATTCAATGTACTCTGTAGTACCTAATGCTCTTTGCCTCCGCAGGCAAGATGATAATGAGGACTCCTTTGCCTTGCGTTCGGACGGATGAAGAATTCGATGACCAAGAAGCAACAACGTTGGTTATCACACTAGCTGATACATTTACGGGACTCGAAGTAGAGCTGGTATATACCGGTAAGCTTGAGCGAAAAGATAGGGTCTACATCTTGTAGGTGGGCAGTCACGTGTGACGTCTGCGTGATGCAGTGTTTCGGGACTTTGATGTAATCACCCGTCGTTCAATTGTTCATAATAAAACGTTTTTGAAGGGACCTATGGAACCAAGAGATCGAAGACCACCAGTTCATCCATTCGATGAGGAAGAAGGCCGAAAAAGCAGTGTGCATTCCTATGAGGGTAGGGCTTGCGAAGGGAGTGGGAGCGATTGGCCTGCGGAGCTTGCCGGAGGGCCAGGGTGCCAGAGTGAATATGAAAGGTGGGAAGAAAGAACGACTTCTTGTGGAGGGAGCAAAGACTCTCCACCGATTTACTACTCCGTGGAAGCATCAAAGCAATATCACGAGAGACATATACCCATGCCACGTGATAGCTTGGTTGAGGGAAATTTTGCGGGTGGGCAGTCCATCAGGCTATCGCGCATCATGAGTTGTACTGTCGATTTCCATGCCGGAGAGTATTGCATGACGCATTTATCTGGTAAGTTTCCGCACGCTATTAGACCGACAACATTTATGCACACATCCGGTTGATTCTACATTTTTTCCAGGTGCGTGGGCCGGCGAACGCCAGATGTGCACTCGGAGGCTGGAGCAGGGCGTGTCTTTCGTCGAATCGCGTCGTGGGACAAGCTCTCATCAGCATAATCCATTCATTGTTGTATCTGATGGTTCTCCTTCGGAAAACAGTGGCAATGTATATGCTTTTGCACTTATCTATTCTGGCAATTTCCGGGGTGAAGTAGAGATTAGCGAGTCCCGCAGAGCACGCGTAAACGTTGGCTTACAACCAGACTTGTTTCGTTGGGCATTGGCCCCTGGTGAGTCATTTGAATCACCTGAAGTAGTGATGGCCTATAGCGCTGCCGGCATGTCCCAAATTAGCCAGAATCTACATGGTCTCTTTCGCCAGAAAGTTGTGCCGCCCGAATTCCGTTGGAATGTATGCCCTGTACTTCTCAACACGTGGGAGGCCATGTATTTCGATGTAACGCACGATAAAGTGGTAAGCCTTGCTAAGAAAGCCGCGAATATAGGGATTGAGATGATGGTTGTAGACGACGGTTGGTTTCTGGGACGAAACGACGATACATCTTCATTAGGTGACTGGTTTGAAGATACATCGAAGTTACCGTTGGGGCTCCGCGGTCTCGGAGCGGAACTGCGCCGCATCGGGATGAAATTTGGGTTATGGGTTGAGCCGGAGATGGTGAACGTAAAGTCTCGTTTGTACAGAAAGCATCCGAACTGGTGCCTGCAGATGGTTGGGAGGCATCGAAGTGAAGGAAGGAATCAGTTGGTTCTTGATTTCTGTCGCCCAGAAGTGGTGGAATACATAAAGCAAACTCTCGTACGGCTTGTTTCTGATGCTCAGGTTGACTACATAAAGTGGGACATGAATCGCCACCTAAGTGAAGCATTCTCTGCGGCTCTGCCACCGTCGAAGCAGGGTGAAGTCTTCCATCGCTATATGCTCGGGGTATATCGGGTCCTCCAAACGCTTAGGGAACAATTCCCGTACCTACTCATTGAGACTTGCTCGGGTGGGGGTGGCCGTTTCGATGCTGGTATGCTGTACTATTCACCGCAAATCTGGGCATCCGACAACACGGATGCCCTAGCCAGGATCAAAATCCAGTATGGAACTTCATTGGCCTACCCTGTTTCCTCGATAGGCGCCCATATTAGCGAAGTTCCAAACCATCAAACCCTTCGTCATACGAGTATGAAAACCCGATTCTTAGTGGCGCTGTGCGGTACATTTGGTCTTGAAATGGACCTCGAACCTTTCAAGGAATCCGAACTCGCTGAGCTGGAGTATTACATCCAGTTGAGAAAAGAGTTGGCTCCAATTACAACATTTGGGAAATTTTATAGACTTTGGTCTCCATTCAAGTTTGACTCCGCGGCTTGGATGTTTGTGGTGCATAGCAGCACCCTTCGCCAGGCGGCTCTCGAGGGACACACTCAACCCCTTTGCGACGAAAGTTGCAAGCCGACTTCCTCCAATCCTCCCGCAGAACAACGCTCCGTAGCTCGGCACGAAAGTGAGAATTCTCAACATTCAGGGCATGCCACCAGCAATGAATTTTTTGCTCGCCTCCCTGTCGTTGAACAGGCTCTCGTGTGCGCATTTAGTTTGACGAAAGAAACCGGTTCAACTCTTCCACGCCTGAGATTGAAAGGACTTGATCCAGAAAAAAGGTATCGAGTGGTGGAAATTTCTCCCGGAACTCTCCGACGTCTTGGTACTGGAAAGATTGTCCACGACCCGGCCAACCCCGTTTACCAATTCGGCTCCCCTCGCCCACTTGTTTTATCTGGCAAGGCTCTCATGAATGCAGGATTACCCGTACGCTTCGAATTCGATGGGGATAGTGTCGCTTTCAAGCTGACGGCTCTTCAGTCGAAGAAACGAAAGTAGCATACAGAAAACGGTGCACATCTGAGAAACTATCTATAGCATACTTAAAATAAAATACAGTATATCATTCCGCGTTGTGTTGCATTTGTTTCACCTTGAGGCAGTAAAATGAAGTCAAACAAAACAACTACAGTTTAACATAAGTGTTGCTTTTGAAGCTTGGCGGGTTAGGTTACACAGCAGAGTCAATTCATCCTTTCTTAAAAAGCTTTGAATCCAGCACCACCGGCTGCTTGGCGGTCTTCTGTTGATTTCTCTACCTTCAAGACATTGAATCGTACTGTTTTGGACAATGGCCGGCACTGACCCACGACGACAATATCTCCTTCCTTTACACGGAAAGCAGGGGAAACGTGAGCCGCGATGTTTCTGTGGCGCTTCTCGAATCGACGGTATTTCTTCACATAGTGCAAGTAATCCCTACGAATAACAATAGTGCGTTGCATTTTAGTGGAGATCACCTCTCCTTTCAGTATACGTCCACGGATGGAAACTTGGCCAGCGAATGGGCATTTTTTGTCAATATAAGGTCCCTGCAGAGAGCAATCCCATCAACCACGACATCAACAACATAAAGAGAAAGGTGGATGAGCTCTCAGCGAGTACGTACCCATGCAGATTTGGGTGTTTTAAAGCCCAATCCAACATTTCTGACAAATCTGAGACCCTTAGTGGTACGTCGCCCTAATACGCGTTTGCGTGCCAAAAAGACGCCATCCTGTTTCTGGAAGGCCTTCTCGTTCTGGTCAATTACCGATGGATCCGCCATGGTTATTTTGAGTCACCTGGATAGGGGGGAAAGCGAAGAAAAACCATGTAAATGAAGCCATCTTTCCATCCACCCAATGATCGAAAGCGACAAACTTTTCGTCGAGAAAACCACAAAAACATTCTAGGATCACAGCATAGGGGACCCTCTAGGGACCTGAGAGTCCAGGGATACCCTCCGTTGCCCCCGGAAGTGAACCATGATAATATCAAATGTATGAGACCGAATCCATCCCCAATTCTTCAGTATATACGAGAAACGTAAATGTTTCTCCCCGTACACACTTGTTGTGATCTTCTATACCGTCTGAATTATCCAATATACGGCTCCAACACGAGCACCCTACAGAGGGTCGTCCCCCAGGGGAAGCCCAAGGGGACCAAAGGAGAGTGACGCCCTCCCTCCCAGGAGGTGGTCCTTATACATACCTGTTACTATAATACCCCACGCTACGAGTCCAGTCTCTTCTCAGAGGTTTCTCGGAATGGTTCCCCCTTACGTTATAGAGTGGAACACTTGGAAACAAGCCTCAAAAGCAACATAAAAGTGGCATATGCCGGCCTCCTCGAAAGTGAACGTAAAGATTGCTGCATTGCTGCTCGGCCTCAGCTCGGAGAGCAGCAGACCGCCGTAGAAGAGGAGGATTATAAGAGGCTCTCACACGTTACACAGAGGCTCTCCTTCGGGTCCATTACACAGGATAGAAAGATAAGACAACAGAGTATATGATGGTGGGAAGAATGGAAGGAAATGGGTCTTACGTAGGCCGTATAGCGTTGATGATGACTGGCATGCTCCTGGCAGCCAGCATGCATCTGGAAGGCGCTTTGGCTTTACAAGGCCGCAGTAGGCTGGTTAATCGCAATACGCCTGCATGGATGTGGGAGCATCTTAGTACAGAACCACAGAATCAGCAAAACATGCCCGAGTACGTATTGGACGGCGATAATAAGCGCTTTATGTTCTGCAAGGCGTGAATCTTCGATGGCATTGTACTCTATCTATGCAGTGTATACAGTGGATCTTCGTTCCAAGAATTTTGGAGCGGATTCTTGGGTGACTCCCAACAATTCTCAACATACGATGTGGTTGCCGTGTATGTGGCTGACAAAGTATGTTGAATTTAAGCCCCACTCAGAGTGCGAGGAAGCAGCAAGATACCAATACTGTTCTACAAATGAATGCAGTTTTCTATCTGGGATGTACCCAGTTCTCACTCGACATCGTTTTCTTCCGGTGGATCTGAGTGCCCCTACACAACGCTCCAGGTATGTAGTCCGCCTGCTTGCTCCCGCTTCTTTAGTATACGAAGACATGTGCGGTCATTATATCAATGCAGTCTATAATGAGTAGCTCCTCAAGGCACTCTTGGAGTAACAGCTGGCAACCCTCAAAACAGGATTCCAAAATTGGAATTCCTCAGGCGTTGTTAGAAAATGAAAGCAAGTATCGACTGCATGTTCTACTCCCGGCAGGCAGCAGCGAGCTGGTCCACCAAGGTGGCAACGTGGTCGTTCATGACGACAGTAATTTTGACACAAGATCCCTTGTCGGCAATGGAAGAGTTGATGTAGTGGTAATGCCTTTACAACGAGAAAACATGCGAGCGGATGTAGAACGAGTTCGCAAAACCGATGAAAGCATTAAAACAAATGCAAAGTCGACAGGAACCAACTACCTTGCAATATTCACTGCCATAAATGATGGCCTACGTTCCCCGAGTTCTAGGGCACGTAGCCTTGCTGAGGATGTAGTAACCACCACTGTGGAAGCCGATCTAATGGCAGCCGGCAATAGTGGCGGTAAMAAWACGTCGAAGTACGAGGTTCGAATGACCCCGGATATCTTCGCTGGCATGTTGATTACTCTGTTCCTCGTCTTAGTTACGATATGCGGTGTATCGTGTCTGCACACTATCCAGACACCGACGCAGATGCATACAGAGGCGCTGCCGGTTGGTAAAGAGTCGTAAGAAATTATAAAGAGGAGGAAAATAGCAGACGACGCTAGTGTATTCTTCCTGTTTCCTCCTCAAGATATATTAGGAAGGGTAGCAGCAATCGACTACGGGTAGTCAGAAACAATATCCGTTGCTTTCTGTGCCAGTGTGTCGAGAGCACGGTGACCACAATTGTACATCCATCCCATTACCTTTCATCCAGCCTAAGGTGCATTGCGCCACTGACATCGATGCGTGCTTTGCTAGACGATGCCACAATTAAATATCCATGCTATTAGAAATCCACTTTGATAACCGCATGTCGTCCAACTAACGCGTCTGGAAGACATTCCTTCCTGTAGTTAGCAAAATGATAACAATCATAACAGGTGAATGCAATGAGTGTAGCCATACACCGAATAAAGGGTAAAAAACTCACCTCTTCCACGGCCGGCGCCTCGTTGCCGCATCGCCTCATGGGCTTGCTCTGAAAGTTGAGATACCTTTTGGAACATAGGGGCATTCTTGAGCATATCAGGTAGTACTACCACTCGCACATGACTTCCTCGTAGATATACGTGGTCTAATTTCCCCACGCGCCCATCGCGTCGGGTCACTGTAGCCTCTTTCAATGAGACATTCATGTTGTCCTCTGCATGCGCTAGTCTCCCGCGGTAGATCTCCCCTGTGCGCAGTTCTACAGTAACTAGATGTCCTTCTCCTTCATGGAGGAGCTTTATAGGTACGCTACGGGACATTGTTATGCACTATAAAGGTGGTGAATGAAAAAAAAAATAAAAATCGGATCTCTCAATCTTTCTAAGAGAGTCTCTACAGCCTCCAAATCCGGGACTCACGGGCGCATACAGCGTTGGCTCTTCTTGATTCCCCGATCTCTACAACCATGACTCCAAACACAGCCTCCAGCAGAGCAAATACCCCTTGTTATTGTGTCTACAGTCCACAGTTCGGAACTGTCAGTTCCCCTCCAGTTCCCGGAGAAGGCAATCTTTTCTTTCATTTAACCCAGAGAATCGTTCGAGTTGCGCTGAGAGGAAGCGACGGGTGTGACGGCTAGTTAATCTTGACTTTGTATGTTGCAACCCGGTTTTCCAAGAGAAGCTCCATATTTTAAAAGATCTAGCATTGCAAAGGAAAATGGAAATGTTTTGATCCTTTATCTGGTCGGTGTGAGTAACGATATTTTGGCTTCGTAGTTCGAGTTTTCGGAGTCTTATTTTTGATGCAGTACCACCAGAATTGATTGCCTTGCCTTTCGCTGCTTCTCGACTGAATTGAGCTTCGTACAGTAGTTCGAGTTTTCAGAGTTTCAAATTTCTACTGTTAAGTCAATTCCTGTAACCGGGATCAGCGGGATTATACCGCGACGACATTTTATTATTAATGTAATAATTTAAAACAAGCAAGAACAAAACCTCCCTGTTGTACATGCGTACCCAAAACATTACTGGAAGTTTGCATTCTTTTGTGGCGTTTGCCGGCGCCCACAAGTGCAGATAGAGACAATCTTCGTTGCCCTGCAGATGTACCCACGCATTAAGTATGGATGGTGACATGACCTGACCGCAGAGGTGAACTACCAACAAGACGCCCCCAAGTATTTTAATTTGGGGAACCCAACTCAGCTTCCAGGCGTCTACTGGATCTTCCCAAACCTCGGGAGATTCTGGTGGTTTGCGCCGTTCTGCCGTCGGTGGTTTGGCGAAGGGGATTGAGTTGAAGACGTTGACTCCATTTTTCACGTTGCACCGTATACTGTACGACCTGAATATGGCCGTCCGCTAAAGCGTATGGGAGGACTATTCATGCGCACAATCCCCAGGAAAGCAAACCAGCGGTAGCCGAAAACTGCGAGTCCCTCTTCCGCCCGTGACCTTGCTCTTGCCTTGGAAGATCGGAGGAAGTGAAGGATTCCACCAACCATATCCTTCCTTTCCTTTTGTTTTGTCCTCTAGCACTCGAATGGGTTGACAAATACATCTTTCATCGAAGACTTTCGAACGGGCATACAATATGGCAGAGCAATCACATATCGACACTGAAATCAACGATGCGTGCAAACGCATCCTGGAGAAGTATCCTCTCCCGGGCCCCTCCCAGGAGAACCTCCCCTATGGACCCCCCTCCGGGAAGCGCCTTCCCTATGGAACAGCAGGATTTCGGACGATCGCCGAGGATCTCGACGCCGCGGCGGCGCGTATGGCTATCGTAAGCAGCCTAAGATCCTTGCAAAACTCGTCCGAAGCGGTTGGTATCATGATCACGGCCTCCCACAACCCAGCCCAAGATAATGGCTTGAAAATGGTGGATGTCCATGGGAGCATGCTGGAGCAATCCTGGGAGAAAGTAAGTGTATTTGCACCTCATCCTCTCTCTCTCTTTCTCTCTCTTATGAATGACTGAAAGTGGGGGTGCGTATGTTGTGCAGTATGCCACCAAGGTGGCGAATGCGGCCACGGTAGACGAGACGATCCAAGCTCTGCGGGAAATCGAAGACGCGGAAGGGATTTGGATACGCCCCGGCTGCTTTGCCAAAGCCACTGTAGTGGTTGGAGGTGATACTCGAGAGAGCACTCCTCATCTAAAGAAACTCGTCAAAGACACTCTGGAGGCTCTTAAAGTGAATATCATTGACCTGGGAACGGTGACGACACCTCAAGTGCACCATGTGGTTCGAGCCATGAACTTGTCTCGCTCTGGAAGCCTAAGTGCAGAAGAGAGAAAGGCTTGGCTCGATAGAGCATCTGTCAGTGGATACACAGCGATGTTGGCCGATGCGGTAAAACAGCTCTTGCCCACTGAGTCTTCTCAGAAAACCATCCATGTGGATTGTGCTCATGGAGTTGGAGCCAATGCTGTAGTTCCTATGGTAGCTCGCTTGAGACAGATCTATGATACCCCACCTTTCAGCCTGGAAGTGCACAATCCTATTGATCAAAGGAATCCTGCCAATTTGAATGAAGGCTGTGGGGCAGAATTTGTCCAGAAGAACTCCAAGCCTCCAAAAGACTTAGACGCTGACGGTATGTGGCATATCTTTTTGCTTTTAGTCAATGCAAGTTGTAATGTTATTTTACTACAAGTTTTCTACTACCCTCTTATTCTTGGTGCAGAGCATAAAGGGTCATGGTGGTGTTCATTCGATGGAGATGCGGACCGAATTGTATTCCACTTCTATGATGAGAAAAAAGAATGGCATCTCTTGGATGGAGACCGAATTGCCGCTCTTTGCGCAGTCCATTTCTCCGATTTGCTTCGCAAATGCCAGATTGAACTGATTGGAGCTGAAGAGCCTTCCAAAACCGGCTCACTGCGCGTTGGAGTTGTTCAAACGGCGTATGCCAATGGCAAGTCCACTGTCTACCTCCACGAAAAGGCCAAGACTCCAGTAGTCGTCACTCCAACCGGTGTAAAGCACTTGCATCGTAAAGCACTCGATTTTGACATTGGAATCTATTTTGAATCCAACGGGCATGGAACTGTACTCTTCAATGATACCGCGGCCCAGCTCATTCGCGAGAAAGCAAGGAGTGAGGACCCCGCAGTGCACGAAGCTGCCAAGAGCCTGCTGTCGTTCATCCAACTTATCAACCAGTGCGTAGGAGATGCTCTGTCGGTTATGCTTATGGTTCTTACTATCTTGGCTCACCGAAACTGGGGACTAGAGGAGTGGCTGGCTGAGTACACTGAGTTGCCCAGTGTACAAACTAAGGTGGCCGTTCAAGACCGCACCCAGTATGCGACCGCAGGCAACGAAACTCGGTTGGTTAAGCCAGAGCAGCTGCAGGATAAAATTGACGAACTCGTCAATGACACTCCTGAAGGAAGAGCGTTTGTTCGCCCCAGTGGCACTGAAAACGTGGTTCGTATCTACGCCGAAGCGAAGCATCATGAAGATGCTCAGAAACTCGCGGACGCATTGGAATACGAGATCGAATCCTTAGGTCTCTAGTACTTCCACTCGAATCATCCTCTTTCTTTATATTTTCGATTTGTCCCGGTAGCACAGAAATTCAAACAGCAAGTTTGTGAGCGCCGCACAAGTTCGCCATCGGTACAGAAGGACGGCTGAATGCAATCACGCAGGTATTGACAAGCAATCAGCGACACGGGGACTAGCAACGATATCGATGGATCTATCAAACGCGTACAATACGGTGTTCCGCTCTTACTTCCTGGAGGTGGGGGGCCACCACACGGAGATTATTGCGTTCGCGATAGAGGCAACGGGTGGCTTTGGGCAAGACGCGATCAAGTTCCTCAAAGAATGGCCAGGAAAGCACCGGGCTCCTGGGGAACAAGGGAGATGCGGGACTTCCGCAGGCTGATGACGGCCAAACTGTCAGTCAGTCACGTTGATGCGCCACAACGTGAGGATGTTCGAGCGGTTCCGGGAAGGGTTCACCACATACGGTGTAACGTAGCCTGTAGCATACACGCCTCCGGTAAGAGCAATACTAAAACACACATGGAACTTGTACAAATCCTCCGACCGTCTCCAGTACCCGTACGTGTATTGGATTGCAGTGCTTTCGCATAACAGCCATTCGAAGACCTGAACTTGTCATTTCCACTGTTTAAATACGCAAGTAATCTATATTTATGGCCTACCGGCTAAATGGATAGCTGCGATAACGCTGGTTTTCTCAGAGGGTTTTGGATTACCAAGCGTGTGGGCGAGCGATAGTTCAAGAGATTCATCAAAAAAAATTCGACGGCCATTTTTGACATGTGTAGGTGCTTGTAAAATACCAGTAGTTCTCTCAAGCAGTGCAGGTGCCACGTGGCACGTGTCCGACGTTTGCCAGGTTAGGACGTGTTTGTGAAAACCAGTCTTTGTACCGCCTACAGACTCAGTGCACGCGTCTGGTTCGGTCATACCCGTTATTCTCTCCTGCATAATCACCATGACTCCCTCCGGGATATAGAGAAGAAATAAGCGTCGACGCTACAACGCTGTCATCTCCATCGAACGATGGTGGACGACGAGAACATCCCGTCGCCCCATTCGATTCATGTGGGTCAGACCATTGCTACCGTGGTGGGCTTCGCATCCGTTCTAGGAGCGACTGTCATTATTGGTGCGTATATCACTACATCATGGGGCTCATGGAGGATACGAGGCCAGGCTACTGCTGTCAAGGTACGCGGCTTCCACCGTGTCAAACACGGATATGGTTCCATTTCCTATACCCTATTTGAATTCAGAAAATCAAGGCGATATTGGAAGGATACATGCTTCAGCTGTTTTGGTTGTCGGTCGCCGACTGGCTCAGTGGGCTGACGTATGGGATATCGAGGTTCGCAATCGCGGATGACTTCCAAACGGTGGACACCATCTGCCGGGTTCAGACCGTTGGAATTGGTATGTACAGTGCAAGTTCTGTAGCAGAGAGGGTCAGAGAGAAGACTCATTTGCTGGATGCTGGATTGCTTAGTGATTGCAGCTTTCTTTCCAGTGGCATCGTTGTTTTGGTATGTTGCGGGTGCTTGGATCTGTATCGTTACAGGAGAAATGTATGAGCTATGGGGTTGCTACTACAGGACGACATTCCTGGCAATGGAACTACACAGGGTACGTGAACTTACTTACGCCCTATTTCATCCGCGCCCGAGTTAATATTCTTGAGCGTTGACCGCAGTTTATAGTCTATCCTCATTGGGATCTGTAAGGGTTCCGTTTGATTGTCTGCTATCTCGTTGGCTTCGAGTTGACGCTTGCTCTATTACTGTAATTCCGGATACAGGAAAGGCAACTTTTCCAGAAAGAGGTACTACTGGTATCATGTCGTCGCCTGGGGTGTACCCTTGGTAATGGTGCTTATCGTTGCCCCTATAATGGGCTCGAATAATGCGGGTATGCAACCTCTGAAGCAAGAAATACCGACCCTAATTTTTATATTCATATATATGATATTTGCTTGAGTTTTCTTCTTCAGGAATATGGTGCTGGTTTCGCGAACCGGCCGGGGGATTGCACGCGACATTTTACGTCATTTATCTCACGAGTGCTCTGTTGTGGCTATTTATTGTTGCGCTGTACGTTCATATGGGAGTAAGTTGGAAGCCACTATCATCATTGTTTCCATTGGCCAAAGTCAACGCTTATGTGCGAATCCAGTGGCGAGTAAGAAAGGAAGTGAAACAACAGGGGAGAACACCCAGTGACCATATCAGAAATATGCTTCTGGCACTGCTGCTTTACCCACTAGTGTTCCTCGTCATTTTCATCTTCCAACTTTTGAACCGTATCGGTGTCGGAACGACGGGCAGTACGTTAACGTTCCAAATTTCAGTCTTTCGATCCGGAAAGTACCTATGTGTAGTAAGGAGTTTACTTGCGTCGTGTGTTCTTGTGTTTGCAGAGAATCGAGCGTTTGCCTCTCAAGGTGTGGCATATGCAACCGCAGCCACTGCTCCGGCCCAGGGTTTCCTGAATTGTATCGTGTACTTGTCTACAAACCGGAAGGTTAGAAAGTTGATTTGCAACAGGTACCACGCATCTCCTGATAGAGTTCGGCGGAAATTATTGAAGACTTCCAGAGCTCGCGGAACCGTATCAGAGGGCCCAGGAATGGTGCTTTACGATGCCGGTGAAATTATGGCGAAAGCAGAGGAGCAAGGGAAACTGGATTTCGAAGGAAGTCCACATGACGGCAGCACTGCTAAGGAAGACAATGGCGTTTCCTTAAATACCTTGAATGGTGATACGGATGATTTTGATGACGACTTCCAGTACTATATTGATCAAGAGAGAGGATCGGATACTGATGACGAGGACTTCGATACATGATTGGTGACGTGATTTTGGTAACTAAGCTTACCTCGAGTCGTTCCACTTGCATGGATCGGCCTGAGACATGGCATGGAGTCTGCTGTGTATCATTTGCACAGTGGAGTAGGTAAGAATGGATGGATAAAGAGTTTCTCGTCTGCCAACGACTAGCCATTCTTGAATTGCAGAAGCGCAAAGGAAAGTGAGTGGGAGTAGTCAACAAACAGATTTGAGTCTACCAAAGACTGAGATGATGGATTTCAACGGTAGTACAGGGGTAGATAAGCTTTTTGGAACCGCTCAAAAGCTGAGACGGCGTATATGCGAAGCTCATATTACTTTGATACCATCGAGCCTGGATCCCCGAAATATTTCTCCGGTGTGTCAAGAAAGCCGCTGAGAAGGATCTCTTCACTAAGATGACGTCCTATATTCTGGCCCTTCCTCAGGGCAAGTGCGCGTTCTCATCCCATCCCTGATCGCGAAAAACAAGAAGATTACAGGTTTCTGGCCTGCAGGGAGCGCTTACGAGCGGTTTCCAGGAGACGCCGTGAGTCAGGAGTCTTTCTGGGAGAGAAACTTGAACAAAATCTCGTAGTTTTCCAACCGGGAGGGGGGGGGGCGTACCATTCAAACCATTGGATAACGCTCTCCGCTTCTGCGTCCCATGTGAGTAGCAGTAAAGTTAATTGTGTTGACAAAGTTCTCACCTCGAAGAAGTTTCTACGCACTGTGACCCGCGGGCTAACAATGGTACAACAACATGTGGTATTCACCTCCGATTTGTTACGTTTTGCCCCAAACAAACAAGTATTGATAACAAGTGTAAATTGAGAGTTGTGGTGGCACCGGAATACAGTAACAATGGCGTCGAATGGCTTCCAGACTCTGGTGGAGACGGACCACCACGAATCGCAACCGGATCAATTCGATACACAAGACCATACAGCCGCTCCTGCAGTTGCCAGTGGCGGTAGTGATGGTGCTGCTGCCTCGTCAGAGGCGACGCGAGAAGAGGAGGAGGAGCATGAGGTGACGAAAAGGACCTTGGAAATGTCTCGTGGAGAGCTGGGGCGCTCTGATAAAGCCGAGACGACATCTTCAGGGGGTGGTTTGGGAGCCTCTAGCCCTTCTTCCTCCCAAGATGGCACAGATCAGGCCCCTAGGAGGAGCGAATTCCAGGTTTCAAGGGCGCGTGGATGCCAGAATGTCGGATTTACGGTCCTGTTTGTCCTGCATTTCGGCGTGTTGGCGCTCATTTACTACAGCGAACCGGGTTCAAGCCGCCGTAAGTGCAAGCGTTTGGCCCCTTTCCGAGGCACATATACCCCTTTTAAAGGACCATCACGCGTGCTGTGTTTCGCTCTTTGGTGCGCAGAATCCATCATGGACGTGGCGCAAGCTGGACGATTCTTTGGCGTGGGGGCTCTCGTTATCGTTCTCAGTTCCATCTTTGCTATTCTCTGGACGCTACTTCTATTAGCTCCCGAATACGGCACGTCCCGGTTCCTTCGAGGAGCGCACATGGCGTCGACAGTGCTTTGGATAACGATTGCAGCGCTGTTGTTCAAGAACCATGTAAACTGGTTTTTCGGGACGGTTTGTTTACTGATTGCGGTTGGAGATACGTTATGGATGATTCACTCGAGGCAAAGACTGAAGTTTACCGTCACGTTTTTGGATATTATCTCAGACAGCTACGCTTCCTACAGAAGGTTGACTGGGCTTGGTGGAGTGTTACTGTTGATCCAAATGTTGTACCTGTTGCTTTGGCTGCGCACATGTGTACTCGTGCTGGAATCTGGCAAAACCTCAGCGCGTATGGTGTTTACTGTAATGTATCTGCTTCTCTCTCTGAGATGGACTACAGGCGTGATCCAATTGATTTATAGCGCGTTCACCTCCGCTTACTATGGGTACATGATTGAAAGGCATGCAACTCAAAGCATGGATGGTCAACACTTGCCAGTGTATAGCCTGGATAGTGTCAGAGACTCAAGACAACCTAGTGACGAAGAATGGAGGGACACAACAGAAGAAACACGAGAAGATGGGGGGCAGCCAACGACAACACACGAGCAATACTTTTCGAATGACGGTTCTGAAGCCGATCTGCGGGCCCTTCGCTACTCACTTACAAGCAGTCTTGGATCTATTGCTGCTGGTTCTCTTGTTGGCTTTGCAACTCCCTTGCTATGGGCCGTACTGCGCATCTTCAGAGGATTTACCAGCCGGAGTAGAAGAGAATGGGTACAGCAATGCTCCTCGTCAGCGTTCCGCTGGATTGAGCAGTGGATCCGACTTTCTCAAAGATATACAATAGTGGTCGTAGCCTCTCGGCAACTGCCATGGTTTAAGGCAGCACGGAAGACTTGGAATGCCCTCGTATCGAATGGTACACAGGCTGTTGTAGCTGATGATTGCACTGGAAGACTCTTGCAGTTCTCTTGCTACATGTGTGGACTCAGTGGTATGCTTCTCGGTATGATCGTCCAACCAAGTCTTTTAGATGAACCATTTTCCCTCTTCCTCTTGTTTGTGTTCGGCTTTGTTTGTATGGCTTTACCTCTTGCCGTTTTTACAGGCCCTGTAAAGACAGTGATCGTATTTTACGCCCTCAAACCTGACGTGGTCGCTCAATGGCATACCGTGGTCTTCCATCGTTTCACCAGACTCTCGGAAACTCATCAGGTTCGTTTTCAAGAAGATAGCTCTGCCTCATGGATGGAAAATGCCGTTTGGTGAAGCGTCTCAAGTTTTTGATGAACTTAGATGGATGTGGTCTATGCCGATTAATGTAGCACTCGCATTTACTATTATCTTCATCATTGCTATCGAACCTCGTCACGCATTCGGCAGGCAGCACATGGTTGCAATAGCGGCGCGGAAAAATATGTGGCAGTATTACTTGTACCAATGGTGGTAGGGGTCAAATCATGGCTAAATAACTGTTACAATGGGCCATTACACGTCTCTTGTGTATACACTTGTTGCATTCATTTCATTTCTTCACACGCACAAGTGGCTGGCATAGAATTCTACACAATACCCCGTAAAGCATTGTCTCGGGTGGGACCTACATGCTTGTAGTCAGCTTCGTTCAGTTCCTCCTAGCCTGTTCCAACTTATCCAATACTTTGAAAGCGACACGAAGCGGACATCCCTGCAAGTCCCGATCAAGGAAGTCAAGCTTGATGTCACTGGTTCCAACAACGTCTACCATCCGAGACCCGCTCAAGTGGAAATGCACCCTGCCCGAATAGTTTATTTGCAAAGGGATCACCAGTTGCACCTTCCGTCTTGCCCGGAGTGAACTTATTGACACTGTTACTTCGCAGCGTTCCCGAGGTGCTGTGGGAAGGCGTACGTCCACTTCAAACTCCGAGTTTACCCTCCGTACAGCATCAAGGAAATCATTGAAAGACACCAATGATTTTGAAAATTGACGCAGATTGTCTCCAATACGCTTACCAATAGCTAGTTCCAGTAGCTCCCTTAGATACGTGTTGTCGATATTTCGGCCAGTTGGTTCCCACCGCAAATCAGGGGGACTCCTGTACCCCTTTCTTGTAAGGTCGTGGGGAACACGAACGGAAACCTCTTCGCGTATAGACTTGTTAAAGTAAGCGGGTATCATTTCTATCTGCTTACCACCAGTAGAGTCACGTGGGGCCCAACCACCCGCAATGCAGACCGCAATGGAGCGGGCACGTTGAGTAGCTGCTTTGTTAGCCGCTTGCATATATTGCTCTGTATCTTTAGATTGGCCATGCAGATTATTAATGCTGCGTTCCTTCTCAGCAATTTGTGCCTCGAGTTCTGCAATCTTACTATCAAGGCCTTTCTCAGTCTCCTGATGTAGTTCATATTCTCTCTCTGCTTCCTTAACCTTTTCGTCTACTTGATGACTAATCTCTCCACTTATCTTGTTTTCTGTATTTTCCAGCTCGTTTTTCATAGATCTCAGACTGTCTGCTTTCCCTTGGTATTCGGAACACAATTCTTCCATGCTATTTTCCCACCTGAAGTAGAATTTATCCGTCCATTCTTTCAGCCTGTGTTGGGCAACTTCTTGGGCTTTATTCTTCAGCTTTTCGAGACGGTTTTTGGTATTCTGGAACTCCGTATTGTCCTCCGGGGATAAGTTGATCGCTGTGTCCGTTCTATCGATGAGGTCAAAGCAATCTTGGGAATAATGCTTTAGCTCGTCTACTTTCTTTTGAAACATGTCTTTTGTCCATCCGACCATATGCACTTCCGGTTTTGTCGGATACTGCCAGAAGCGAGCCTCAAATGTCATGCCGTGTTCGGCATAAGCGTTTTTGATTTCTTCGGTGCGGTTACTCAACACGTGTTCGATCAGTTGTCTCTTAGAGTAAGTTTGAAAAGACTTTCTTTTCTTGACACTCTCCTTCTGAGGCGTCGTATTTTTTGACGTGCTTGTTGCAGACTGTCGTGAGCGTTTTCTAGAGGAGCTTCGGGATCGTTTCGAAGGAGTAATGTTGAACGACATCAATAGTTGGTCCTCTTGTTGACGGAACGTTTGTAGCTCATCATCAGTTTCCTCTCCGTCACTAAGTTGTTGCGGGCTCTCCTTCCGAGGTGTACCATTCGTTTCCTGGGGTGTTTCCTGTTGGGTTCCTTCAGTGCTTTGTTGAGCACTGTCTTCCTGAACCGTGTTCTTTATATGTGCTTCGCTAGTAACGCCTGTGTTTTTTTCGGGGGTCTTTTCGGACTCTGTCGAGTAATCGTCGTCGTCATCATTACACTCTTGCAAAAGCTGCTGAAGGTTCTCCAAAGTTCTGGTCGTGTTATCATCATCATTGGATGTGTCAGCGCTACGTGCGTCGGAAAGCTTTTCTATCATGTTCTTTGACATTTTGTGTGTAGGAGTTCCCTTGAAGCTGACTTCTGTATCAACATATTCTTCTTGCAATAGCGTTTGTAAGTCCATCGGACCTATAGAACTTTCCCTGGGTTGTTTCTGCTCTTTTTTCTTTCTGGACGAACTTCCGTTCTTTTGTTTATTTTGCTCCTCCTCTTCTCCCCACTGGGCTAAGATGCGCGAGTTATTCGCTGTGTCTTCCGATTCCGACGAATCAGAATCCTCCTCGGACCATTCGTTGTCCTTTGACTTGTATCCATGTATAGGGGTCATCCTGGAAGCTGGATCGGCCTTGTTGAATTCAGCTGCTTTAGGAGGTCCAAACATTACCTTGTTGGGTTTTCTGGAATGTCGTTGCGTTGACAGGCAACTTTTCAGGGGTGTTTTCTCCAATTCCCCATTGGTTTTCTCTTCGGCATTCTCATCATTTTCCTTCTCTTCTTGTAAATTGGAATAGCCACCGTATTCACCTTGATTACCACCTTCCTCCTCTTCGTCATCGACGAACGTGTCCCCACCATCTGAATTCCGTCCCTCGGGGTAATCCAGGAGTTCATTTAAATCACCCGTGAAAGTCGCTCCACTGTCCGATGTCATTGAATACCGGCGTTCGGGGTATCCATCTGCAACCATATCGGCGACAATATTTCACGAAGAGATCCACAGAAAATGCTCTATATACCTTTGAAAAAAGCAACTTACGGGACTCCCAGCCGCAGCCGTTAGAAAAGTCCAATTCACCTTCCACGTCCGACATCGTAAACAATTCAGCCAAGCAATCCCAGTACAGACCGACAACAAGGGTGAGACTGCCGCCTACTCGTCTATCGGAAACGACACACAAACTGACAAGAAAAAGTCAATATACCTCGTATACGAACTTTTAGGCCTCTGCGCGCGTCTTTTGGCTTCCCTTTTTGAAGTCCCGGTCCCGGCGCTGCGCCCGGATGATCCTTGTGAAGGTGGCTTTGCGGAAGGATTGGAGGGCTTTATTGATAGCATTCTAGCGGATGGTACAGGTGAAACTCATGGTATGCACTGGAATTTATTGCTGGAGTAGTGTGCTCTAGACAACTGATTGGAAATAGTGGTAGGTGCTCCCAAAATAGACCAAGTTGAAGAAGAGCGGCCAGATATCTGAGACTCAGAGCCACTTTTGGCTCTATCAAGCCACTATTGGACCATTCATTTCGACTTTAGGATGATTTCCCTCGGCGAACAGCGGTTCGGAGATGTTGGTCTTTCGACAGGTCAAATTCGGGCCGGACAAGCCATTGGAGCTGTCATGGGCTTTGCCACCATCATGGGGACTTGTCTACTTCTGGTGACATACGTACTAACTTCCTGGAAAGGGTGGAAAGCCGATCCCTGGAGCCCTGTAGAGCTTGTAAGTGAGGCGTTTGAAGTATAGGCGCCTTGTTCGACCTCGGTGCATGGCTTGGCCTGGTTGCAGAGAGTGAAAGCGCTGGCGGAGGGGTACATGTTCCAGATATTCTGGCTTAGCATAGCCAATCTTGGAGAAGGGATAACGTTTGCACTTTCAGCGGCTATCCCCAATCATTTTGAAGATATGAATCAGGCGTGTAAAACCCAGGCTTATTTTATATGTACGTATCCGACGCGTACCTCCTCTCAAAGAGTCTTCTGCATAGTTGGCGTTGATACAGCCTACTTCCCGCTCTCGTCTAGTTGCTGGTCTCTTATGGTTGCCTATGAAATGCATCGCGTAAGTTACAATCAACATGTTCAATATCCTGATGGGGACTCCGAGTGCATTAGCGCTTAGCACTTGATGCAGTTCGTCCAACGACCAGACAAAGACTTGAATGGAACATTTGGTCGAACCAGGTACTTCTTGTACCACATTGTTTGCTGGTTGTTTCCAGGAATTTCGGCGACGATAGTCGCATATTATTCCTCGACAACGAATGCAGGTATGTACTGTATTCTTTTGCTTTTAATTTAAAGCCTCTTTAAGCAATTTTGAACGATGTGTGCAGGGACCTTGTGTTGGTAAGCGTTTGCTGTTTAACAGATTCTTTCTAAGAGCGATCAAGACACATATGGCCTTGTCTACCAGGCTAGGGGAACCGGAAGGACGTAAAGCTGCCTACTATGTAGAGTATCTTCCTAGAGCTATCAGCTGGATCACAATATTGTGTCTATACGCCAGTGTTTTAGTGAGTCTGGACCCTCTGATAGTGCACCGCTTATTGCGTTCCACCCCTCTCTGCGTGCAGATAGAACTGAGACTCTCCCGACAGCGAGGACATCCGAAACACGTTACGAGAGTCTTTAAGAAGTTATATTTGTACCCGTTGGTGTATCTACTAATTATGCTTTTCCCGGTGTGGCATAGGATGTTTTCAGGTTACCATTCTGATGGAAGTACGTGAATACTAGAAGCTTACTTTGAGAAAAAAAAGTGAGGTCCATTTATCTGTACTTATTTTGCGAACGCAGCGAACGGGAGCTTCACTTCCTCAGGGATAGCTTACATGTTTGTCTTCCTTTCACCAGCCCAGGGGTTCGTAAACGCGGTGCTATATGTGCTCACCTATACAAGAGCTCAAGAGCTACTGTTTAAGTGCAAGAAGACGGAGGCTGATCCAATGGATCAACAGTTGTTAGGGAATTCTTTGCAGCAGCAACTTGACGTCGAGATTGCAAACGCTAACGATGCATTCTCCGGTGAACAAGTAATAACAGAAGCTACTCCATCCAACGCGATCTATGCGGATCCTTACTTTGCTTTGCGATGAAGCCTCAGAAACCAAGACATCTATTGGTATAGATCATACAGTCGTTACAGAATTACATTACCAGTCGGGTGCGGACTCTTAGAGGGCAGTTGAGTGCCTTAATGACCGTATCAAGGCGACAGTCCACTTTGTTGCCATAGAGTAAAAGCTTCGATTGATACTCATATAGGTGTCCTCGTCTACCAAACCAAGCATCAAGAGAAGGGACAAGATTAGCCAGATGGAAATCGCAACCACAGCGGCGAGGGACAAGCACGTTGAGATAAAACGGACGACAGCCGCACAGCAGTTGCCGTTGCAACAAGTAAAGCGCTTGGCTGATGAGAACTTTGATCGCTCCAGTAAGCACATTTGTGAATCGGGGGAGCCCGTAACGAGCATTGAGCTGTCAGCAGTAAAGCCGAGATTTGTAATATGGAACGAGTGAACCTCCTCGGTGTAGTGCATTGTCACCAACGTGAGAGCATCTAGCACCAACACACTGCCATCTGCCCTTCCAATCGACAGTAGCTCCTGCCTCGTATCTATAGCCATCGACGTGGCTGGTCCTCCTTGTAAGACTATCCATTTATGAGCAACCCATAGGATATCTGTTGGCTCATCTGCCCTCTCATCGCGGGCACTACTTGACCGAGACGATACGTAGCCGTAGGTAGCTACATTTTCTTCCTCCACCGGTATCCAGTTTGACACTATTGCCCCTCCCTGGCGTTGCGAAATATCGCACATATAGAATTAGGGAAGATTCCACCAATATCTCTTGGCGGGTGGAACTTACAAACTGAGTACTTTCTAAACAATGTACGCATTTGGATGAGAATATTACTCCTCGGTATGAGCATGTGCCAGCCTTATTGATGCGCTTCCGTCGTCCAGGTCTCTTCGGTGGAGCGGCGGTTGTGATTTGTTCAGATGCTATACTGGGTAGAGTGTGGAAGATACCTGTGACGGGATTCCACAGCGTTGCCTTCCCATCGGCACTGCCGCAGCCTATCTGCAGGGCAAGTCAAATCAGAGACCGAGATGAAACATTGGTTGCATTTACTTCTACCGTCTCGAAAAACATTGAGAAATTAGACGCACCATATTTGAATTTTCGTCGAAGGCGAGAAATGTGATTTCTTCTGAATGGAATTGAAATCTCGAGACAAGTGACATCTTCATGAGCTGCTGTTGAAAATAGCATTTATGCAAATAAACATTTCCTTTGTGGTCCCCGCAAACGACGTGCGTGTTTGGAGTGCTGATGCTAACACACGATATCTCGTTGTCGTTTTCCTTGCCAGAGTTCACATCATGGACAAGTGCTGGAGTGTAGCTCCCGAGCTGGAAGAGTCTGTAAACCACCATAACCAATCGAGTGAAGCCACAGTGCCCCCTCTTGCCCACAAACATGGGTGTATCGTACGTACTTGTTGCTTCGCCAACTAAATACCAGAATATTGCGCTGGGACGCTGCTACCAAGTATCCTCCCTGTATTTGACGTATACCACATCTTCATCACATCATACAGCCCATGTGCATACTGGAAAGTTACATGGGACGACATACATCTTGGCTGGCTGTAATGGAGGTGCAAAAATTACTTCCTGTATCACAGAAATTGGCCTCCGCCAGCGCATATTGGCCGTCTTCCAGGGGTTCTAACGCCACCACATGCTGCATAAATAAAGCTCAGCAGTGCCATAATTCGTGGTATTCACGTACACTGTGCTCACATTACGTACAAGACCGTTCTGCATGCCAGCCTTGGTAGTACCTCCTCCGGCTACGGCAACAAAGGCTTCCTGGCACCCTTGTATGTGGCGCCCAGCGTGTTTGAGAGGGACCACATCAAACACGGGAGCCTTAAGATCCAAATACCGCCTTCCAACTGACATCATTCATTCTCGTCACAAAACAAGCATATAGAATTACGTTCGATGCATGTGCAATTCTAATGTAACAATACATTCATGTCAGTTTACCGCACCTCCTCAGGTAAGAAGTTATACTATATAGCTATGTCCCGAATCATGCCGAATGTCAGAAATGGCATGCTAACTATCTTGACTTTCCGTGCCAAATGACTCTGTCTTCCCAATGAAACGTTAGCTAAGTCGATTGATCCAGAAAAAGTGAATGATGCTAATCACAAAGGTGCAATTGCGCTTCTCTCACTTAAGTCGACTACGATTCTCGCTTGGAACGCTTTCCCAGACTACCACTGACACGACCGATAACAGAGGACCTACTGTCGTTTATTTCATTGATTTCTGGGTCTTCGTGAAGTCGACTTGCTTCTCCCCTGGCTCCTATTTCTGGCGCACACGTCAAATGCCCCTTCACGTTTCCCTCGTAGCCTGCCATTGACTGATCGGATAGTGCCCTCATTGTCTTCTGAATTCCTTTGAAGTACTTAACTGTCTTCACTCGTAGTTCTAAAGTCGCATCTTCGTCGCAAACAATACATGCCTGCATAAATGCGCACTTACGGGGACCTGAGGAGACAACCAGCGAGAGAGTTGCTTTCTTACTCGAGGATGTGTCTGTAAGGCTGAAACAGTCCACATATGTGAAATCCCCTCTTCAATACATTTGTATAGCGCGAATGCTTTATGGCTTCCAGTGATTACGACGACTACTTCGTTCGCGTCCATCACGGTACCGACACCAACAGTCAAAGCCTGCGACAGCGGTGCACTCACTATTGTGCTGCTGACTCAGGCCGACTAAACAACCTTACCATATTGGGAACTTTGGAAGTATCGTTGTCAAAGAACCGCGAGTTTGCAACAACGGTATCGTAAGCTAGAGTCTTAATCCGTGTTCGAGACGAGAGGCTGCTGCCTGGTTCATTGACTGCTAATCCCGATATGAAAACAGCGTGCGTAATGTATAAGACTGGCAAAGAGGACAGAAAGTTACCTTACATGCAATGTGTCCATCGGGGCCGATTCCACCTAAGAATAGCTCTATACCTCCACAATCTCTAATCTTCTTTTCGTATTCATCGCACTCCTTTTGAAGATCTTCAGCATTACCGTCCAGCATATTCACGTTTGCGGGGCTACGGAACAAAGGAAAGGGAGGTTAGCCAGCAACCATTCGGGAGAGTAGGGTAGTCCACTCCTGGAACTCTTATATCGACTTACTCGATGTCAACTTGGGAGAAGAAATTTTTCCACATGAATGTGTGGTAGCTCTGTGGGTGATCTCGCGGTAGGTTGACGTATTCGTCCATGCTGGAAAAAATAAGAATATTGTTTACGTGTGAATGAAGTACCGTTGTTTTTCTCATGTCTTGATAGTTGATGGAACCCACTTGAAAGTGACAACATGCTTGAAACTGAGTTCTCCTGCTTCGAAGAGTTCCACCAGTCTCTGCAGTAGAGACCTTTCAGAGCAGTGCAACTAGTTGTAATATATATCTCATCACTTGCAGAACCAACCTTACCTTGTAGGTTGGCAAGGGCGAAGACCCAGTGGGAAGGCCTGCATGAAAACGAAGTCATCCTAGAGGAAGTGCAATCGATACCAGCGGATGCACACGCTCCTACCCATGACAAACGGGCTTTCCGCGGAAGGATCAAACTTATGAATTCTCTGTTTAATGTATTCGGCCACCCAACGTCCTACTTGCTGCTCATCATCCTGCGCACGAAGTAACATGGAAGCGTGAAAGGGTAGCGAGCGCTGCAGTGTATTTCCTCCCAGCACCTACTTGCACAATCAACCGCATTTTTTCTTAAGCGACCTCCGCTTACACGTTTCCTTGTATGTAACTAAGAGAGTATGATTCCGATGCACACAGACCAAACGTCATTTATTATTCGTGTAACAGTGTATTAATGCGATCCGAAAGGGTTTGTGAAGCTCGCAACATCACGACGCGATCTTAGGAGATATGACATGCCGGCGAACCGAATATAGCCTACACCAATGTGTGTACACGGTAATTATATAACTGGCGAGATTACGGCCACAAGACTTGTGGCGAAAAGGAAGAGTGTGTTATCGATTCTTGAGTGCAGTTGGCGCCTCGCTCGGTGGATACATCGCTCACCATAACGTTTCAAGGCCATTATTGGAGTAAACAGGACGTTCAAATCAAC